>JAAGAY010145449.1:0-55411 GCA_011801015.1 Ardeotis arabs | reverse complement strand
CCCCCCCCCCCCCCCCCGCCCCGTGTGTCCATGGCAACGCCGTAGCGGTGTGGTGCGGGGAGGAACACCCGGAGCCCCCCGGCCGCTGTGCCCACACCGGGAACAGCACCCGGCCTCGTAGGTCATTGCGGGCCCGGCCGGTCTTCGCAGCTGCTGGGGAGGGAGGAGTGGGCCCAGGGCCGGCTGTGCTCCGGGGAGGGGGTCGGGGGGAGGCGGAGGAAATCGGCCTCCGAGCAGCGGCAGCGGGAGGGGTGCGCGGTGCCTTCCCCGGTCTCGCAGTTCTCTCGCCTCGGTGATGTGTGGGGCAGAGTGTCACAGCCTGGCTGCTGCGTTTCACCCGTAACTGCGGACCGTGGTACCAGCTGGCAACCTTTGACTAAAGATAACAGTTACATCCGAATTGGAAAAATGTGAAAATCAGTAAATCCTAATTAGAGTTTGTTTTTTTTTGAGACAGAATAGCATACTGACGTTTTCTTTCTCTACAATTTTTTTTTTCATAGTGAAAAACGGACTCTGATGGCTTCTGCACCTGCTTCTCAGCCTTCTAAAAAAACAGTGGCCTCTCGCGTGCCTTTTGCCGATCTGTGTTCTACTCTGGAGCGAATACAGACGTGTAAATCTCGCCCGGAGAAAATAAAGTATTTCAAGGAATTCCTGGATTCCTGGAGAAAATTCCATGATGCTCTTCATCAAAAAGAGAAAGACGTCACAGATTCTTTTTATCCAGCTATGCGACTTATTCTCCCACAGTTGGAGAGAGAAAGGATGGCATATGGAATTAAAGAAACGATGCTTGCAAAGCTGTATATTGAACTGCTTAATTTACCAAAAGATGGAAAAGATGCGGCAAAGCTTTTAAATTACAGGACACCTGCTGGCTCACGTGGAGATGCTGGAGATTTTGCAATGATCGCATACTTTGTTTTAAAACCTAGGAGCACCAAACGAGGCAGACTGACGATAGAACAAGTCAATGAGCACTTAGATGCGATAGCTAATAATAATGCTGCTAAAAACAAAGGTCTGTTAAAGAAAAGTCTTCTTCAGTTAATTACCCAGAGCACAGCGCTGGAACAAAAATGGCTCATCCGGATGATTATAAAGGATCTAAAGCTTGGTGTTAGTCAACAAACTATATTTTCTGTTTTTCATCCAGATGCTGCTGAATTACACAATGTCACAACTGATTTGGAAAAAGTTTGCAGACAACTGCATGATCCCTCTGTCTCGCTTAGCGATGTTTCTATCATGTTGTTTTCTGCCTTTAAACCAATGCTTGCTGCTATTGCTGATGTCCAGCAAATTGAGAAACAAATGAATAACCGGATATTCTACATAGAAACTAAGCTGGATGGTGAACGCATGCAAATGCACAAAGATGGAGATGTGTATAAATATTTTTCCCGGAATGGGTTTGACTATACTCAGCAGTTCGGCGCTTCCCCCCTTGATGGTTCGTTAACGCCATTTATTCATAATGTATTTAAAAGCGATATACAAAATTGCATTCTTGATGGTGAAATGATGGCTTACAATCCTGAGACGCAAACTTTTATGCAAAAAGGAAACAGATTTGACATAAAAAGAATGGTGGAGGACTCTGATCTGCAGACCTGCTTCTGTGTGTTTGATGTATTGATGGTTAACAATCAGAAGTTGGGTCACGAAGTACTAAGCAAACGATATGAAATCTTAAGTAGTGTATTTACCCCAGTAACGGGCAGGATACATGTTGTACAAAAAAAAAATGCCAGAATGAGAAAAGAAGTAATTGATGCTTTAAATGAAGCAATTGATAACAGAGAGGAAGGAATTATGGTGAAAGATCCCATGTCCACCTACAAGCCTGACAAACGTGGGGAGGGCTGGTTAAAAATCAAGCCAGAATACGTCAATGGGCTGATGGATGAACTAGACCTTTTAATTGTTGGTGGTTACTGGGGAAAGGGCTCACGTGGTGGAATGATGTCTCATTTTCTGTGTGCTGTTGCAGAGAAGCCCCCTCCAAATGAGAAACCTACTGTTTTCCACTCTATTTGTCGTGTTGGCTCTGGCTATACTATGAAGGAATTGTATGATCTAGGTTTGAAACTGGCTAAGCACTGGAAGCCCTACCATAGGAAGGATCCTCCCTGTAACATTTTGTGTGGAACTGAAAAACCTGAAATGTACATTGAACCTTGCAACTCTGTCATAGTTCAGGTCAAGGCAGCCGAGATTGTTAACAGTGACATGTACAAAACAGACTGTACTTTGAGATTCCCCCGAATTGAGAAGATAAGAGAGGACAAAGAGTGGTACGAGTGCATGACTTCAGATATGTTAGAAGATCTCAGAAGCAAAGCAGAAGGGAAGCTGGCATCTAAGCACCTTCATATAGATGAGTATGATGAGCCACAAGAGAAAAAAAGGAAAACTGTACCAAAGGTGAGGAAGATAATTGGAATAGCTGAGCAATTTAAAGCGCCTGACCTTTCTAATGTAAGCAAGGTTTCAAATGTATTTGAAGATGTTGAGTTTTGTGTTATGACAGGAACGGGAAAATACTCGAAGTCTGAACTGGAAAGCAGAATAGCCGAATGCGGTGGCAGTGTGGTACAGAACCCGGGGCCGGAGACCTACTGTGTCATTGTAGGAGCTGAGAATGTCAGAGTGAAAAACATCATTGCGTCCAACAAATACGATGTGGTGAGGGCAGAGTGGCTCCTTCAGTGTTTTCAAACCAAAATGCTGGTGCCTTGGCAGCCAGCCTTTATGATTCACATGTCTCCTGAAACAAAAGAACATTTTGCTCGTGAGTACGATTGTTACGGAGATAGCTACACAGCAGACACAGATGTTGCACAACTCAAGGAAGTGTTCTCAAGAATGAAGGACAATAAGGTGATGCCTCTGGACATGATTGCAGAGTTAGAAGAACGTTATTCATGGAACAGTTGTCAGCTCAGTATATTCAGAGGAAGCACTATTTATGTGGACTGTTACGCTGTTGTTAATGAGCCCAGAACCGAAATCCACAGAACAACACTATCAATTAGAGCTTTGGAGCTCCGTTTTTATGGTGCAAAAGTAGTCTCTCACCTTGAAGAGGGCATTTCCCATGTTGTTGTAGGAGAAGATCATTCCCGGGTAAAAGACATGAAAACACTCAGGAGAACATTTGGGAAAAAATTTAAAATTGTATCTGAGCTGTGGGTAACAGAGTCAGTAGAGGAAGGAGTCCCAAAGAATGAAAATCAGTACTTAATTTAAAGTGGTTTTTAAGCTTGGAGGGAAAGCATTCTTGTTGGCATGATTGGACTTGGATATTATGAGATGGCCTTAATTTTTTTGTGTGTTTTCATGTCTGCTTAAAGCTGGCTGTGGCTAAAGAATAACACTGTATTGTTGAAATTAGAGGAAGACTTTTAATTATGCTGCTGAGGGAGCAAGAGGATACTAAGCTATGTTGGAGGAGAAAAAAACCTCACCATTGGATAAATAATCTAAGCCTTTTACTTCACAGACAGGTCTCAGGAGAGATCTAATATTTTATGTAAGAGAATTCCTATCTATTAATAGTGCTTGCCTTCATTGTTCAAAATGGAGACAATAATTTACTATTTTATGGAGAGTCTACTATTTAACTTACTGTTTATTTATCAATTTACAGGCACATTCATATTTTTGTGTAATTGTTTTGTGTATATTCCATATGCTACAGAATTCAGTAATTTATAAACCTTGTCTATAGTATTTTAATTTGTTTACATTGTTTTATCAGAGCCTCACGCAGCCTCAGTAGCACTTTGATTTTAGGATACTGCGTTGATCCCGTGTTTCTTTGTATAAATAACTTATAAGCTAAACTTCTGATTGAGGTGCTAATGAATTAAGAAACACCGATATATCTGTAAAATGTAAATCAATTACTTAAAAACTGAAATGACCTCCTGTGCTCATTACAGTTCAACTTTAACTGTGTGACAGAGCTATGCTTTTACACTTAACTATCAGTTTTATCTTTCAAAAATGTTTCATAAGCTATTTCAGTAATGTAAGATTAACTGCCAAATATCCAGTTCAATGTATTTTTTTTTCAATTACTAAATAAATATATTTTTAAAGTCTGCGTGGTATGGGTTTTTTTTTGTGAGAGAGAACTCTCTTGAAAAACACAGAACTTAGTTTCTGATTTTACTCTGTTAGATAATTCATGCGTTAACTTTGAGGGGAGAAAGATTTAGGCCTCAATTCTTGTTATGTCAATACTGGTATCAAACAGAACTGCCATTAAACTGATCGCATAGAACTAGTTTTTTGCTGACCTATTTCTTCAATACTTTTTGTAGTCATGTTCATATAAAAAACGTGTGACAAGAATTGGGAAATGTTATATGAAAGGCTAATTGGAAGGAAGCTTATTCTTATCTCTTATAGTTAGTGTAAGCACTAGGAGCCCCCTTATTATTTGAAATACACTAAGCAGGTGAAACATAATAACCACTTTTCTTAAGCCAACATAGAAATTGTTAAAAAGCAGAATATTTTTTGTATACATAAAATGGTATATACTGGAAGACAGTGCATTATTTTTCCTCTAGTAATTAAAGTAGAAAATTGGTATATGTGAAATACAGTACTTCACTTTTAACTTATTGGGATTCTATCTGCTGAGAGAGTTGGGGCTGTTCAGCCTGGAGAAGAGGAGGCTCCGGGGAGACCTGATAGCGGTCTTCCAGTACCTCAAGGGGGCCTACAAGAAAGATGGGGAGAAACTGTTCAGTAGGGACTGTTGTGATAGGACAAGGGGTAATGGTTTTAAAATAGAGGGGGGTAGATTTAGATTGGACATTAGGAAAAAATTTTTCACAATGAGGGTTGTGGAACACTGGAACAGGTTGCCCAGAGAGGTGGTGGATGCCCCATCCCTGGAAACGTTCAAGGTCAGGTTGGATGGGGCTCTGAGCGACCTGATCTAGTGGGGGATGTCCCTGCTCCTTGCAGGGGGGTTGGACTAGACCTTTGAAGGTCCCTTCCAACCCTAACCGTTCTATGATTCTATGATTCTATGATTCTAAGATTCTATGATTCTAATCAATTACCTACTCATACTGTTTGTGAGGAATCTGTTGTGACAAACTGAAAACAAGTAAGAATCCACGATGTGCATTTAAAGTTCTTAAATAGTCCACTTTATCAGAAGACACTGAGACTATAAAACTTCCTTACTCTATACCTCAAGATCAGCCATATATGAAAAAGCTACACTACCTAAAACATAGGATTGTGAGTGTGCAGCATACTGTATATATGGGAAAATAAACATCATCAAGTTTTGCCTCGTCAGCTAACTGCTAAACATTCCTGGCTAGAAAGAAATATATGCAAGAAATATATGCAATATTTGGTTATCACACTTGTCTACTGTAAGTTTTCCCCACGTTTCTCTGATAAAAATATTACTGGTCATGAGACAGAGCAGCGAGATGGACCACTGCTCAGCTGGAGCACAGAACTTACTAACTTTCCTCTCATCATCTCTTTTTCATCAACGTACTTTTAAAATATGCATACCTCTAAGAATGCAAACCACAAAATACTATAAAAACATTATAGTTGCACAGGTATGACTTGGTATTAAAATATTATAAACTCAACAGAATCATCACAATTTCATATTCCTTGTCAGTTCCTAGGATGTATTGTGCACCAGTTGCACATAATTATAAGAGGTTTTTAGCTTCTGAGCACTGTTTTCATCATGGTTGCCTGCTTTCCTGAACAATTTAAAATGTCATCAGCCATTAAAATACAACGAGATTAATCAAGGTGACTTTGAATAATTATCACATAGAGTTTGCACGTATGTTAGCATAGACTTTCTTTCTACAAGATGTATGTAATACCCCCGAGTCACATAAGACAAGATATCATAGAATCATAGAATGGTTTGGGTTGGAAGGGACCTTCAAAGGTCATGTAGTCTAACCCCCAATATGCTCTAAGGCATAGTGATGCTTGAACGAATGTAAATCCTTCCTACTTTTTGTTGTCACAATAGAAACAGAAGCTTTTCTGCCAGACTCAGAGAAAGAATCACCATCAGCAGCAGATTTCAGTACGTATTCATTTTGAGTCCTCAAAAATCAAATGAAATAAATAGCGCTTGGCTACCTAGAAATGTATTCAGCTATTAAAATTAATTTGTGGTTTTCAGAGGGAAAAAAAAAGCTATAGAAATGTACAAATCTTCATTTTGGATTTAAAATAAATCCTCTACATATCTATGCAACCTAGCATCAAAATTCATAGGCTTCCAGACTCATGTAAAGAAGCTCCGCTCTGAAACAGGCTTGTAGTTTATGTGCAGTCAATTGGCCAGAGCTGGAACTTGCACCTGAGAGTGAGAACAAAAGATTACCAAGCACAAGAGCACAAGATGGAAAACTGAATGAGAAGTTAAAAGGAAAAAAACAAACCACCCCACGTTTGCACTAACTGGACTGCATAACAAGCTCAGCTGGTGTGAATTAGTACAAAAGCTCCTCCAACATCAGTGAAGTTGTGCCAATTTAGACCAGATGAGATCTAAGCTGTCACTAGCCAAATGGCAAAAGAAAAAAAAAATTGGCCCAGTTCTTATTTATTCCAATTTCCATGCCCGTGCACACAAAAATATATCATTGGCTTCACCGCTGTTATTCCTAGTTTCCTTCAGCATAAGTAGGAGAAGAATCAGAAGCATTGTGTTTCCACAGGTTTGCTCATAAACATCTATTGACTGCACAATCAACCGCTTGAGCTATCCAGCACCATCCTGCAACAACATTTCACATCAGATTAAATTCCCCTTATTTCAAATTTCATAAAGAAAGTCAGGCCAGACAAAGCAGGAGGATTCCTGCCAAGCTGTAATTTTTATTAGAAGCCACGTGACTGGTTTTGGAAAACTTCACCCTTAAAGAAGACAAAAAAACTTCAAGGGTTGTAAACCCATAGAGCAAACGAAGAGGAGGTGAAACAGGCCAGTGCCAACCCCTTTCCCAGCATGGGGAGATGGCAGACAGTTTGGATCAGCATCTGTGCTTTGTCACTCTCCAACTTCTCAATAGACAGAGGGTCCGGGCATTACGCAGCTCTGCACAGCTGATATAACCTGATCTCAGCACAGCGAGGAAGCTGAATTCAAATTGCTAGTCACATTGTTCATTCCTTCTTTTAGCTTTAGTCAATATTTACAATACATTTAGACAATCCTTTCAGATGAACAAAACAGCCCTCTTCTGTCCCTGTTTTGCTGCCAGAGAAACTGCAAGCACATCTACATGGCACACAAAGGCTAAAGGTACGCAGGCCACTTCTTAAACGAGCTAATTCAGCTGCCAATTCTGGTCTAGTCAGGTCAACAGGAAGCTCCAGGAAGAACAATTTTTCCCACTTCTTTCTTGCAGAGGTAAACCAGCCAGCTCTCCTACAGCTAGTCCGTTTGTGGCAAACATATCTTGAGGATTTATCCTCATCTGCCACGATTGCAAATCACACCTGCCTCTTCCAAGGACTCAAAAACTGGTGCACTATTTCCCAGTGTTCTGCTCCTAACACCTATGCTAGCTTTATTAGACCAGCTTAAATTGGCAAATCTGCCAAATATTATCATGGAATCACAATTGTGTACAGATCCTCGCCATTTTTTTACCTCAAAATTCCCACAGTCACACAGACAGACATGCTGTGATAGGAAAACTGCAAAGCCTGTCTCTATCGATCTTTCCTCTCTTTGAATCCACGCAGTTCAAGTAAGAAAGGAAGGTGAATTTGCACAACTGCACTTCAAGCAATGCACACAAATAATTATGAAAATATACTTGTTCTCTGCCCACAAACTGCTCTGTATTCTATGATCATGAAGTCTGCCAGAAGAACCCAAAGCCTACCAGAGTAAAATCTGGACAAAAAAAACTTCCAAGAGACTGCACGCAAATACCTCCCAGCTACCACTGAAAAGAGAAGGTACACATTCTGTATTTCATGTGTTGTAAAGTTACTCTGCTTGCCCTTACATGCCAAAAAGGAACACAGTACTAGGAGATGATTAGAGGAAAAAGAATATTATGTGGCAGAACGAGTGCTGATAGTATCAAGTTTGATAGAGCCAAGAAACATACACTTCGGTCCTCAATATCACTAGGGAGCTCTTCCATGTATTTGCCACGGTTGATACATTTGCTTTAACACTTCTACAAATTCAATGTAAAATATTAATAAAAAGTAAGGCAAGTTAAAATGATCAATAAAGATTTAAAAGTATCCCAAAAGCTTACAGTGGTCTCTTAAGATAGCATAAGCATAGGTTTCACTAGTGAAATAAAGGCACAAGGCTATCACTCAGGTTGTTAAATGGTGCCTGTCAGAAAAAAAGCCAGGTCCGATTATTTCAAAATAGCAGCCAAATCCATCTGGTGCTCAGTGACCATCCAGAAAGCACTTATAGTCTTCAAAGGACTGAGTTTCTATGGCACATTCTCAAGATATATACACGAAATCATTACTAATCAATTTTTATTTCCTAAGAAGTTTTCTTTGGCCTTCTACCTTAAAGCTCAACTGAGTGACAACAATGGTTTCTGCATGAATTCAGAGCAAAACGGTGCTAGGGGGGTACTTCTGAAGTCAACGGTAAACACACTGCACCCAGAGCCATCCTGGGTCTAATTTGATGAGATTTGATTTTACTGTTCAATAAAGTGTCTTCCAACAGCACTTTGGGGGAGCATAGACACAACAAAAAGCAGCTGCACATCACAGCAGCTCTGGTTTCATATGCCTGATGGTTTCAAAATTCAGCAAATGTTTACTTTTGGGCATCAGCTCAGCTACAGTCCTGCAATTAGAAGTGCCCAGCAACTGGGCATCACTGAAACTGATGATGCTCTGAGAAGGGGGACTGCAGAGACCTTGTAGGAGTAGGACCACAATGATTTTATTATCACACATAATAGCAGAACTGATCACAGTGGAACACACAAATAACAAAGCATCAAAGGAAAGAATTATCTAACAAACCTCTTTGCAACACACAAAATCAGAGAATGGCTGAGGTGAGAACGGACCTCTTGAAATCATCTAGTCCAATCCCCCTGGCTCAAGCAGGGCCAGCTAGAGTCTGCTGCCCAGGACTGGGTCGAACTGGGTTTTGAGTATCTCCACAGATGGAGTGACACAGGTCAATAATCTCCAGCTGAATTGACTAGAACACCTTGTCTTCCTTTTTTTTTTCCTTTTTTCTTTTTTTTTTTTTTTTTTTTTAAGTAGCGGTGAATAAGCCAGAAAAGTCAAAACCTTGAAAAAGACTGCGCTTTATATGCTTGTTGAAAATCCTAAGTCTCTCAGAGCAATTCCCGCCTTCTGAAAATGAGTTGGGGAAATATATCCACACAAGCCACTACTCTGAATTGTAACAAACACAATGGACGAGCAACTTGAAAATAATGAATAGCAATGTAAAAAGCAAGAAAGTTGAATTCCACGAGTAAGGGACAAACACTGTTGGAGAAAGCCTCAAATCCTTTCCAAGGATCTTCAGCTGTTTGGGATTCCAGATGGACAAGACAAAGTGATTAGTCCACTCCATGAATCCTGTCAGGCATCTTAAGATTTTAATCTTTAAGAAAAGATTGTTTAAACAATAAAAAGGCATGTAACACCTTTGTTATTTATGAACTTTGAAAAATATTCCAATAGGAGGCAATACAAAATTTTCATCTTTATAAAAGACCTCAATAGCAACCAAAGGCAAAGTATTACTCTACACAACTCCCAGTTGCTCTTCCATATTAGCTCAAAAGAAGAGAATATTTTTAATATACCCTTTCTGGCAGAAAACACACAAGCTAATGATTCAAAAGAATAAACAACATCTGTTTTCGATGGGGTAGATTGAGAAAAAATCATAAACTTGCAGATAACCTAAGTGCACAGATTTATAAGAGACCATGATAAATGTATGTTGATTATTTGCTTAATACATCTGGAATGTATTTCCTCATTTATGCAATAGGGTGGTGGGTTTTTTTCCCTCACAAAGAAAGATCCTCCACTGGGACTCATAAAGGCAGTAATATTTTAGGAAGTTACTATTACACTAAGAATAGTAGAGATTGTCTTGCATTTTCTTGTTCACAGCTTTATAATTAACAAAGTAAAAATGTAGGCTGTTATATTTGATTGAAGTTTCCCCAGAGAGATCAAATAAGCTAAAGCAGCAAAAGCTTTCTATAATTCTGAATATAATTATAAGAGTGAGTTTATTTTTATGGTGTAAACAGTCATAGTTATGCAGATAGCTCTTACTGGTTGCCACGTACATTCCTAAAAGCACCTGCAATAAAATCAAGCTGCTTTCTGCCACATCTTAGGACAGTTACTAAAGTACTACTGTTAATTAATGTCGTATTAACAAATGCATGTTTATAGGTAGGGGCATTTTATCATCAACATTACAATGCTGAATCTGGAATCAGTCTTGCAAATTTAAGGGCAGATCATCAAAATAACAAGTTTGGAACAACTCCTCCACAGAAACACAGTTTTTCAAAAATTTGGCCCTTCTTACTGTAAAAAAAAAACCAATAAAATCTCTGATATGCTTAGTGGAGTTCATGTGTGGTCACATATAGACAACAATGCACATTTATATATTTAAACAGAGATAGATAGATGTGTATACACCACACACAGACACACCACCTTTCTGAACTAATACTTTCAGAGTGATAAAGAAAAAGATTTTTCAGCCCAAACGGCTGATAAGAACTGAGTGTGCTGATGAAACATGCAATCTCCACTTGAGTGCAAGGCTTAGCAGAGATACCCTAGAAAATAACAGTACAGTACAATAGCTGGAAGGAGCAGCCTGAAGTATAATGCCAAGACAGGAGAGACAACACGCACCTCCTCTCTTCTCCTGGCAGCCTGAAAGAATGATAAACCAGACCATGCCACAAGCCTTTGAGATACGAACTGCAGCTGCTACAAAGCAAGAAAGTAGTGCCAGCATTTCTCCCTCGGTGCTGCAGGGCATATGCTCCTGCAACACACAGGACCAACATCAAAGACACCCAGCATCTGCTATGGCTGCGGATACCACAGAAGCTCCTCTCAGCCTGTAGCTCCTCAACAAGATTACATTTTCTATCTTAGCCACATACAGCTGAAAAGCCCTTTTTTTTCACCACTATGACTCCCTCTCACAGAGAAAAATCTTCCTACGCAAATAACTTCTATGCTCTAAACAGCTTTCCACCTTGAAATTTCATCTCCTGCCCTTCTGCTGAGTCCTGCACTTTCTCTCTCAGGATCCACCTTGCCTGAAACCAAACTGCTGTCTGGAGAGAAGTAGTGGTTATCAGAAGCACATGTGGGAAGCATGAGCACTAGAAAGCCATACATCAACATTTCTCATTTTGCTTGGTCCCTCTACTCTTCAGTAACTGGGTACAATGACGACATCGGGGATGGAGAGTTAACTTACTTCTTTTTGATGATGTAACATGAGAGCTATTGAGACCTCCAGAATTTTCAAACATATACAAACCTTTCTCCACTCACTCCGTTACACATTATCCCCCCTAAACATGCATACAGCTCAGCAGTACACTCTTTAAAATGTATTGCAACATCTAGATACATGAGCAGGTTTCAAGAAAAGATAAAACACCTACTGTTCACATGATTTTCAAAGTAAGTTTTGTTATCTGGCCCCTCGAAAAGAGGAATCTTTTCATTACAGGCACCAGCAGTAGGAATCAAAGAGTGAAAAGTATGACCCTCTCATCTCTGCATTTTTTAAATTACCAATACCTATGAAATCAAGAGCACATAGAATGACATGGTATCGCAGGGTCCAACTACATGTATCCAACAATGTCCAATGTGGTTATACGCCATTACCACTAAGAAAGTTGTTCACTACTCAAAGATCATCACCACACAACAGACACAAAATGCAAGTTATTCCATGAATTTCTTCTGTTGGAAGTGAAGGAAATATATATGGTTCTGTTCATTTTTCCTTCTGTGGTTTTTGTTTGGGAAGCAGCCGTTAAAACTCAACTGCCTCAACACTCCCTCATTATTTAATCAGCTTTTAGCAAAATTTGATGACATGCCTAAATATAAACACTTCTGATATGGTCAGGCATAAAACAACCCAGACTAGAAGAGAGGCAAGGGGAAAACTCTGGAAAATAGTAATGAAAAATCAGAGAAGATGGTAAAGCAAGGCAGTCGGATTCTACCTTGATGTTACTCTTGGGATCAAATGTCATGGGTAAGGAGAAGAAAGGGCTACACTCTTACAAGCATTATCTTACTCTCTTTTTCTGTGATATAAAAATGCTCTGTTGTCCCCGAAATTAATTCAGGACAGTGGCCACAGAGGAAGGTGCAGCTATCAGGCAAGGAAGTACCGTATTTGCAAATGGTCTTTTGTGGATGCCAAAGATCACACATTCAAGGGTCTCTGCTCCATGAGTACTCTAGAAGAAATGCATTGAAGTTTCAGACACTGTTTTGTTCTGCTTAAGAATATACCTGGAGGAGAAAAAAGAAGCAACTAAGGTAAGTGATCATCTGGTTTGTCCTTCTTTTATTTAATAGCAATTATCTGTGAGCAAAAACGATACAATGTTCTTGCACCATGTGTGAACGTGTCATTGCATGCAGTTATGCTTCTGAAATAGCATGAATAAGTAACACAAGAGGAGAACAGAGTATTCAGCAAACACCTAAGGAGACCATCACATTAAATTCTGATTCATCTGGGAAGGAACTATGCTACACTGAAAGGCATAATTATGCATCTAGCCTTAATTAAATATGCTCTTAATAGTATAACAGAAAGTGTCTATGTTCTTTTCTTGGCAGTGGCTGTGCACACAATACAGAGCTTAGAACTAATGTACCCTACCTGCCAAGTATAAAGTTCAGCACATTTTGGTCTTTTTGTTAACCTGTTATGCACAACTACACTGTTTTTGAGGTATTTACCATGTAATAAATGCAGCAGTTAAAAAGTATCCAGAATCAGTGGCCATTCATACATTCAGCCATCCAACAATTTGAGCATATTCTGTAAAACACATGAATACATACACATATTTAATAAGAACATGCACCACAAGTTTTACATATAAAGAAGTGCTAAGAGGAGGAATGACATCTTTCTGAAACCTTCAGGGCTTTTTTCCCTCCTGAGACTATAACGTAGCTAATTTATTATACACATTTCAGCTAATATTTATGTGAAAAACTGACAAATGCCACCTTGGTAGGATTCAATACATGATCTTCCTATTTCAGCATCCTATAAAACTGTCACACAATACCAATTCTGTCAATCAACAGTGTCAAATTTTGAAAGCATCTCCTTGTTCTAACTGGTTAGTACCACTGCATTTTACAGAAAAAGGTTAGCCAGGTCAGATTTCAAAGATGACCAGCTCTTAAGATAATCTGAAACTTCAGGCAGTAGAGAACAGAGACTGTTAAAGAGTGTAGCCTGCAAAATAAAATCCTTTGTTGAGAATTCAAAGCTTTTTTTCAGTAGGAAAAAATACAAAAGCATACATTCTTTAAATATACATTTAGCCTCTTGGCCTTAGGCCACAGAGCTGCTCTTCAGCACCAAGAGCACAGCCAATAATTTGCTGTTACAGCCTGACTTTCCCCATACAGTTTTGATATTGAACTTCTAAAAGGGTTTTAAAATCCTAAATAGTCCAGTCTTACTTCATTTAGTCTGTTCCATTTTTGGAATGTAACTATTAAAAATAGCCTTAATTCACATCATATAACAACAGCGGGGAAAAAAACAATCAAAAACTCAAAAGAAACAGCTCTGTAAATACTGAGCATTGAATGAGAAATAGTACAGCTGACCCATTAATGATATCTGAAGCAATTTGCCTAAAGAGAAATATCAATTTCAGAAACAATCAGAAACTGGTTTTGTAATTATGCATAGCCATAAACATATAACTAACAACACTCTGAATACAGAGGTATGGACAGCCAGGGAATAGAAAGATAAGGGAAAAAAAAAAAAAAGAATGAGCCAGTTAGCATCAAGATGCAACATGTCTTTCTCCCTTTTCCATCATATATCCATGCTGTGTTGCCTTCTCTGAAAGCAGAGAACAATATATTCAAGGCATTTTCATGCTTTCTTAATTAACATTGCCTAAATTCTTAATTTCTAGCCCTGACAAGGTGCTCTTTAAATTTCTTGTTAACTGGACAGAAACGATGAGACCTATACCTTTGAAGGTCCATATCTGCTTGGACTCCTTCTGCCAGCTACGTACACTACAGCAAGTCTGCCTAAGTATTGCTCAGTACATAATGAAGAAACATCTTCCCAATGCCAGGAACTATCATTTAGGAGCAAAAGAATGGCTAGCTCTCAGAATTTACTCTATTTGTTGTATATTATGACTGTCCTTTTTATTTATATAGACAGATAAAATGAAATAAAACTGTGCTGAAGTGACAGGTTACTTTGAATGACTATCCTTATCTGGTCCTCTGCTAAAATCTTAACCCTGAATAGTTGCTCTAAGTTAACTGCCATAGTGTGGGCCAGCAATCCATTAAGCTCTTTCTTTCAAGAGTAGTAGAGAAATTAGTTACCCTTCCTTTTTCTTTTCCTTTTTTTCCCCTGATACTGTCAACTTTTTTCCTGCTACTATCACTCACCTTTATGTCCAGAAATACATCTTGAAAAATTGAGGATAGTGGTTAAAGATCTTCCAGTCAACCCACTTCCAAGCCTGAAACTGAAGACTGAATGCAATTTGACTGACTAAAATCAGACCTCTATGAGTGCTGAAAAAGCTGGAGTTCAAATAAGTCCTAAAGAGTACCTTGTGACCAGAGACATCACACATGTAGTGTCTGGGGATCCCTTCCTATTTCAGATACTCCTGAGTGAACAGTATGAAACAGATGTCCTCTATTCCTCAATACTGTTTTGTTCACAGAATGGTTGCAGTGGTGTTGTGGTTTTGTTTAGTGAGGGGGGGCCTAAGGTGGTAGCTTAGCTTCTGTAAGAAACTGCTAGAAGTTGTTTCCCCTTTGTTCAGTGGACTCGGCTGGGCCTAGGGTGGATCCGCTGCTGGCCAAGGCCGAGCCGATTGGTAGCAGAATATTCCGTGATAATGCCTCTGCGATAACGTATTTAAGAAGGGGAAAACAGAAAAAAAAAGAGTAGAGAAGACGTGAAGAAGCTGAGCGGGGGAAGAGGCGCAGAGGGGGAGGTGCAGGCCTTATGGGCCTTGTAGGCCTCACCCTCTGGCCTCTTGCCAGAGGGTGAGAGAAGTGGAGAGGAGATGAGATGGATGATGTGAAGAGATTCTGAGAGGCGTCTGCCAGCCTGTTGAGAAGAACTTTTCTTGTGAGAGAAACAACTGCAGACGCCAAGGTCAGTGAAGAAGGAGGGGGAGGAGTAATGTGGCTCCTGGCCAAGATTCCCCTGCAGCCTGTGGTGATGACCATGGTGGAGCAGGTTGTCCCCCTGCAGCCCATGGAGGTCCACGGAGGTGTAGAGATCCACTTGGAGCCCATGAAGGACCCCACACCAGGGGAGGTGGATGCCTGAAGGCGGCTGTGGCCCGTGGAAGGCCCGCTGGGGCAGCCGTTCTGGAGGGACTGCACCCCATGGAAGAGATGACCCATGCCAGAGCAGTGGCCCATAGGAGGGACGGTGGCCCATAGGAGGGACCCCACACTGGAGCAGGGGAGGAATGTGAGGAGTTCTTCCCCCGACTATGAAGCAGCGGCGTAAAACAATGCGTGATGAACTGACCGCAACCCCCATTCCCTCTTCCCCCCTGTGCCGCTCGGTGCGGGGAAGGTAGTAGAGATAATGTTAAGCCCGGGAAGAGGGAGGGGTGGGGAGGAGGTTTATCTTGTTCTCTGTCTCATTATCCTGCTGTTTTTAGTAATAAATGAATAGTTTTCCCCAAGTCGAGTCTGTTTTTGCCCGTGATGGTAACTTTAAGGATTTCTCCCTGTCCTTATCTCAAACCTCGAGCCGTTTTTCTTATATTACCTCCCCCTATTCTCTCGGAGGGTGGAGGGAGTGAGAGAGAGACTGCGTAGTCTGGTCACGATCCGGGCTGAACTACGACAAGTGGGAAGAGACCTCTGGAGATTATCTAGTCCAATAATTCCAACCCAAAAAAGGGTCAACTAGAGCAGGTTACTCAGGACCACGCTGTACAGTTGGGTTTTTAGTATCTTCTGGGATGGACACATCACAACCCAGTCACACCAGTTGTTCTACTGTTCAACCACCCTCATAGTAAAAAAGTTTTTTCTTATGTTTAAATGTAATTTCCTGTATTTCAGTTTGCACCCACTGCATCTCCTCCTGTCACTGGGCACCACTGAGAAGAGTCTGACTACGTCTTCTTTACTCCTTCCCATCAGGTATTTACATACACTGAGAAGATCCTCCCGAGCATTCTCTTTTCTCAAGGTTCTCTCCCCCTACGACAGATGTTCCAAGTCCTGAGTTGATTAAGAAAGCTTAGGAAGGGCCAGTGCAGCAGGCCCTTTGCTGCACTCACTCCAGCATGTCCATCGCTTTCTTGTACTAGGGAGCCCCGGACTGGACACAAATCTCCAGATGTGTCTCACCAGTGCTGAGCAGAGGACAAGGATCATCTCCCCTGGTCTGCTGGCAAAATCTTTTTTAATGCAGCCCAGGAAGCTGTTGGCCTTCTTTGCAGTGAGGGTTCATTGCTGGCTCACAGACAGCATGTTGTCCACACAACTTTTTGGATAATAAACAGACACCCTGAGATGCAAACTGTAACTTTCCCTGTCCTCCTGCAACTGATCTCACCCTTTCTCTCAAAGATCTTGTGTGCATTTCAAACAAAATGCATTTCTCCAAGAAGATTTTGCTGCATGTGGAGCCAGATGGCACTCTATTCCTTCCTAAACTAACCTAAACTGAAATATCCCTGGTCTTTGGTCTGTAATATCTAACCTCATCACCTGGGACCACTCTTGGCATAGCACTCCTATAATGAGACTGAACTAGCAGTCACGAAAAACCAAAAGATGGCCCTAGACAGATTTGTGATGGTTCTTCAGCCAAACCGCGTTTCACATATTTCCTAAACTCAACACCTGTCAGAAATATAACATAAGACTCCCTTTGCCAAGATTACTTATTTTTCTGTAATACGTTATATAGTCAACACAGAAAATGCAAGACAGGATACAAAGAAGAAAGTCAGAATTTGACACTGTCTGTGACGAGTATGAAATATTCAAAACCAGAAGCTGTCTTCTTCCAGTGTGAAGCTTGAGAAAGAGGTCGTGATTATTGCTTACTGGTGGAGTTTTTTTATCTACAAATGTGGCATCATGTATTAAAATCCTAAATTGCCCCCAGCAGTTTCGCAGAAGGCATGTCTACCAATTAATAATATCACCACAACTTGGGCTGGATCAAGGAGACACCCCAAAAGTATGCTAGCCTACTGTGAAAAATAAGCTGCTTGGAATTGCTACTTCTTCAACTCATGTAGAAATCAGAAGAGATAGAAATACAAGGATTAATAAAGAAAATAATCTATGCTCTCTAGGTAAATGTAGAAACACTGGAATATGAAGAAGCAGAATTACAAACAGGTGAAACAATAAAACAGACTCAATTCTTTCTGACTACTCAATTTCATTTTTTACTGTCAGAACAAGATTTCTCCTGTACTCCTAAAGCTGAGGGTTTACTCTGGCAAGCGTTCTTACTGGCGGAACACTGCTTCAGAAAACCATGCCTTGTTCTGGTTACAGTCAATGATTTATGACTTTATTGAATGGACTATGGAAAACAATTAGAAGATCAACGGAAATCTTTGACGTCTTTATGACTGTCTTTAGAGTTTCAGAGCATGCCCCCCTTAATTCCCTACTAACTTTGGAAACCTCTTAATGTAATGATTTTGCTGATGGCAGCATGTGTGAAACTATATTAAGCTTGAAAATACATCTCTTTGATGAATGAAAGGAGACCCTAAAGTACTAATTCCTCCAGCAGTCTTTCTTCTCATTTACCATTCTGCAAGAGGCTGACTGAACAGTAGCTAGGAAAAACTGAGTTGTATCACTCTGCGATTCACATTTAGGAAGAGGTTGCAGGACAACAGCTTGCTTTACGTGTTCTGATTGTTTTATCAACACAAACTTTTAAAAAATTAAGTATGGCCATTAGATCTCAGTTTCCCTTTCCACCACTTCCTGAATTTAGTTATAAAATACAAATACTGTACGTGGGCTCTCTTCAGTCTGTGGTTCCTTTGCAACTCCAGTCCTTTGCCAGTACAAAGGTAACATCTTCCGCTTGTGGCAATGCTTTATAAAGTAGGCCATCTGGAAAACTGGAAGTTGTATCTACCACTTTGTTATCATTATTACACTCGGGAGCTCTGGGATACAAAAAGACCAAGATTTGTTCATAAGAACTACAAAACTGGGAGTGAAGAGCACAGTGCCAGCCTCAAACTGTTTTGCTCGCCATCAAGAAAAAGCCCAGTCTAGCACAGCAGTACTCAAACAAACAGCTACTGTGCATTCTTTCTTTGAGAAATAAGAAGACTATTCCAGCCTCCTCTGCTCAACAGCTACATAAATCTAAGTCATTAAGGAGGTGAGAAGATCCCTTTCTGTAGCAGTTTGTAGTTTTGATTCTCTTCAATTTCTTTAGAAAATCCCAGAACAGGCAGATCCAAACCAGGAAACCTCAGTTCATTCCTTTTTTGAGGGGAAAGAACAAGAACGGAAAAAAAAAATCAAAATAATCCTCTGAAAAGATACTATTCATAACTTCAAATGAAATAGTCTCTCTGTGTCAAGCAAATTCATCACAACTTACCTGCTGAAACTGTCCATCTACAGCTGGCAACTTTGTTTTTACTGGAAAGCTAAAATAAGCCTGCTTGTTAAGTCCTCTGACAACACACTCCTCATCCTTTTTTACTGTAATCATAGTGCAGAATGACAATTTTGGATGCAGGACACACATTAAAGCACTTCTTGTGGCATGTACACACAGTTTCATGTATATGGCTCAGGCTTTACTCCTTTACAGCTTTTATTTTGGGGACTGAGCTTTGCTGCTGAGAAGCAGAGGATGAATTACAGGTTCTAGATCTAGAAACACTTCAGCAGGGCAAGGACTAAACTGTTTCAAATCTCTAATCCAGAAAAAAAGAAAACGGCTTTCCAGGCTGCCAGCTCGCTCACCCAAGTCTTTCCATATTTAGCAGACTTGACTGTTCCCCCCCGCCCCCGCCCCAGATTCTGACATGAGAATCTACAGCTTTCAGAGGTCTAAAAAGTAATGTTTAACTCTTGTGGCAGTGTAAAAATAAGGTTTAGAAGCAGAACCAAAGAAAACCAAACCCATGTCTAGCATTTTTAAGCATCTTTTTTTAAATGCTTGGCATCATCTGTGATGTCTTTGACTACAACTAGCGCTGCTTCTAGTGAGTGCGAAATCACAGCAAGGAGCTGGAAGCAGCTGTATGACCCAGGCGTTAAGCTTCAGTTGACAAGTTTCCTATAAATACTAAAAGTTCGAAAGAAAACTTCTCAGTAGCACGTTGCAAGAGTGAGCCAATTCAGAAACATTCCATGTAGATTAAAAATGAACAATGTGCAAGCTATATGAAATCTAGTGTTAAATACACACTCAGCTTTTTAGGTTTTGAAATAAGGAACTAACAGTGCCACAGAGTTGCATGCACCAAACTGAGGTTTTGAAAACACGAGAGCTGGCTAAATTACACATTTGGCAAACAGAGAGGAGAGCAAAGAGCAATACACAGAAACACATAGACCTGTGAAGCTACTCCAGATCACACCATAGACACCTCTTCAAGGCAGTGGCTGAAATAAGAACCCCTTGCCTCCTCCAAAGGCCTGTCATTGGAATATTTTCCCAAGAAAAGAGACTCAAAGC
Source organism: Ardeotis arabs (assembly GCA_011801015.1). Lineage (NCBI taxonomy): Eukaryota > Metazoa > Chordata > Aves > Otidiformes > Otididae > Ardeotis > Ardeotis arabs. The sequence goes on along the minus strand of JAAGAY010145449.1, from coordinate 35,394 downwards.
ACACATATGTGAGAGTGCAACTTATTTGCTTGAGGCAGCTCTCAAGAAAGCGCTAAATTACTCTCAAGTGAGCCCAGACATTATCTTCCCTCAACACTCAGACCATATAAAGTAAATATTGCATACAGTTTGCTAAAAACTGTTCAAGAAAATGCAGATACTGCAGGCAGCTCTGGTTGTCTTTATTGCTGTGATGGCCTGGTTGAAAGAGATGTCCCATATGGGACTGCAGACCCATCTTCCTAAGCACTCCATAAACAAATACTAAGCACTCCAAGGAGGTTACAGTCTAAATAGATGAGAGGAAAGAAGCATTCTTAATCCCAGTTTTCAGATGAAGAATTGAGTCATAAAGCAATATAACACATGCTCCACAAAGACGGTCAGGCCCTTTCTATTTGCTTATGTGCTACTGGACAGTCCACAAAGGACCATTTATCTCTTGGTGCTCCCATCACCTTCAGCTTTTAAAAAGTGCCTAGGAACCAAATTTTCAAATGCCTTGCACAAGTCCAGGTATATGACATCAGTTGCTCTTCCCTTATCCACCAACACTGTAGTTCCATCATAGAAGGCCACCAAATTTGTCAGGCATGATTTGCCCTTAGTAAAGCCATGTTGGCTGTCACCAGTCACCTCCTTATTTTCCATGTTCCTTAGCACAGTTTCCAGGAGGATCTGCTCCATGATTTTGCCAGGCACAGAGGTCAGACTGACCAGCCTATAGTTCCCCAGGTCTTTCTTATTTCCGTTTTTAAAAAATGGGGATTATGTTTCCCCTTTTCCAGTCGGCGGGAACCTCACCAGACTGTCATGACTTCTCAAATATGATGGACAGTGGTTTGGCAAGTTAATCCGCCAGTTCTCTCAGGACCCACGGATGCATCTTATTGGGTCTCATGGCCTTGTGCGCCTTCAGATTCCTTAGATGGTCCTGAACCTGATCTTTTCCTACAGTGGGTGGTTCTTCCTTCTCCCAGTCCCTGCCTTTGCCTTCTGTGACTTGGGTGATGTGGCTAGAGCCCTTAGTGAAGACTGAGGTAAAAAAAAATTGTTGAGTACCTTAACCTTCTCCATGTCCCAGGTAACCAGGTCTTCCATTTCCTTCCAGAGAGGGTCCACATTTTCCCTAGTCTTCCTTTTATCCCCAGTGTACCTAAAGCAGCTTCTCTTGTTGCCCTTGACATCCCTGGCAAGATTTAATTTTATCAGGGTTTTAACTTTCCTAACCAGATCCCTGGCTGCTCGGACAATTTCTCTGTATTCCTCCCAGGGTACCTGTCCTTGCTTCCACCCTCTGTAGGCTTTCCTTTTTGTGTTTGAGCTTGTCCAGGAGCTCATTTTCATCCATGTAGACCACCTGGTGTTTTTGCCTGACTTCCCCTTCATTGGAATACATTCTTCCTGAGCTTGAAGGAGGTGCTCCTTGAATATCAACCAACTTTCCTTGGCTCTTCTTCCCTCTAGGGCTTTATCCCATGGCACTTTACCTAGTAGATCCCTGAAGAGGCCAAAGTCTGCTCTCCTGAAGTCCAAGGTAGAGAACTTGCTCTGTACTGTCCTCACTGCTCTAAGGATCTTGAACTGCAGCCAAGGCTGCCCTTGAGCTCCACATTCCCCACCAGCCCCTCCTTGTTGGTGAGAACAAGGTCCAGCATAACACCTCTCCTCGTTGGCTCCTTTATCACTTGGAGAAGGAAGTTATCATCAATGCATTTCTGGAACCTCCTGGATTGCCTGTGTTCTGCTGTGTTGTCCCTCCAACAAATATTGGGGTGGTTGAAGTTGCCCATGAGGACCAGGGCTTGTGATTGCGAAGCTGCTCCTACTTGTCTCACTTAGATGAGCTACAAGTCAAAGTGCTGTTTCTGTCCTTTAATGATGGCACATTTCAAAAAAGGTCGGGATAGTATAATGAAAATTTCACTTTTGCAACATTACCTTCTGCTTTATTCTTTTGTCAGTCTGTGTTTGTCCCACACCATTGACATGTCCTGCTAAACAGCTTCAACATTGCCAAAACATAGCCACAATCAGCAATCTAAGAAAAAAACCACTTGTACTTAGAGAGCATTTTAAGATCTGAAAGCATTATACAAACAACCTATTTGCTTATTTCCATAGGTTGGCTGATTTCTTTGCATGGAAAGGTAGAAAAAAGTCTAAAATAAATATTTGAAAAGCAAGTCAAATTACTAAGTTAAGCACTCAATGTTTTACATTTCAGTTGGTTGCTTTGGAGCTAGTTCTGCTGAGGGTTAAAATCCATAAACTCCAGCAGAATTACTGCCGATTTCAATGCATGCAAATCAAATAGGTACATGCAAGATTATCTCTGATCCTTCTGTTACTAAACATGACTATCATCTTTACCAAGAGCACAAGAAGTTCTGGATGCCATTCTGATAGTAGTTTTAACTGCTTACAACCTCATTAAAAAAAAAAAAAGTCAGAAAAATCAGAAAAATAGCAAATGTGCTTTAAACCAAGTTGCAGTAATTAGGCATATTATTTCTAAACTGGAGTTAACTCTGGCAGGGTATGGGGAAATAGAAGGAAGTAAAGTAATTTGATTCTGAATTGAACATGAAATAAATTATTGGGTGGACAGATCTCTAAATACGCATTAAAATTTTTATTCATTCCCATTCTTAGGAAATATACAATGTAGTGATGAAAAAATAGTTTTATAATTTTTTTTTAAGAACACAGAATTCCTCAGATCCAAAACTTAGACAGATTGGTACATTACGCTGAGCATTTAAGAGATATTAAGGGAATTGAAAAAAATTTCAATGATGCTAGTGACATTCGTTTTCAATGTTAATAACCTATTTACCATGATAGCAGCTTAATAAGCTTTTAAATGGAAGAAATGAAATTACACTGCAATATAGCATTATTATTAACATTATGAAGAAAAACCCCTCACAGTTCCTTGCCCTCATAATTTAGACATTTTTATTCTATATTTCAGGGAAGTCATTAGGAGATATCTTCTCTCCTCTTTCCACCTACACAGGAAAATTCCAATTCCATTTGTTGGCATCCAAAATCTGCTTGGGCATTGCAACAGGTGCAACCTGCATGTCATCTCTGCAAACCTACATCCCAGAGTAGCCTTTTCTGTCTGTCTTTCACTCTGCACAAGACCACAAATGCTAAATACATAAGTATACTGGGTTTACTGACCCCATAGGAAGCTCAAGCTACACAAAATAACAAGTCCAAGCCTCTCCACTGGAACTACAGGGTTCAATTCCTGCCAGGTAATGAGTCCACCTATCTTTAAAATCCTGATCTATGTAACATGGTTGATCAAGTCTCCACTTTTCTCATGTGACTCACTCTTATTGTTTTATAAATCTTGTTGCAAAATGTGAAACCACAAGTAGCATCTCCGTAAGACACTACCACCGTCTACTTTGCCAGCTTGGACAGAATGCTCCATTTTACCGTAGGCAACCTATCATCTCCGCCAGTTGTCTAAAACATCTCTGCCACAAAGAGAAATCACTATGCAGAAACTATTATATAAATTACTTCCTTTCTTCATGTGATCAAAAAACCCATTTTCCCCTACTTGTTTCATAGGTGCAACTCAGCACACATACCACATAGTGGATGCTTGAGGCGCATGCTAAATGCTTCCTTAAACTGAAAAAGAAACATCTTTCCTTGTCCTGTAAGTGCAATCACTTAATGTCAGAAAGATTTTTGGCAAGTACTTTAGAAAAGAACTAACATGAGCTCATTCAAACTGAAATTTCAGTAGCCGTATCTTAAAATGAAAAACATAAACCCAGACAACTTTAAAACACTTGTGCATCCTACCCACTTACATATTACACTATTTCAATGCCAGCTTAGAGTATTTCTATTTTTTTCCCTAAAGTTTTAGAGCATGTTACCATAATAAGTAAGGACATGATGAAAGTTTCCTACTTGGTGAAGCTTGATGTAGAATGCTTTCTAATTGTTCTGCATCAGAGATTGTTTCTGAACATATCTTAAATGTACCAATGTTATTAATAAAAGGCACTTGGCTGTCAAACTCCCTTCACCAAAACCACCTGCATACTGCAGAGAGCCCATACATCTGAGATAGGCATGATGAGAGCTTCCAGCACCACTCTGGTTTTGGGGTTGTCCTTCTATAAGAAAGGCTCTTGATTTGGTTTTGGCCTCCCTGAGGAAAACACCAAGGGCATCAATCACTGCCAATTGTTCCTAGGGGGCTGTCAATATAACCAGCCTGCAAATACAAATCCATTCTGCACAGGTCACTGAGCAGCATTTTGGTCACTACCAACCTGGGCCAGATGCTGAATGGTGAGCTGAAGGTGAAAGGCTCTGAACCCAATTACTAATCCCCTGAGCTACTGACTTGCCTGGCTCCTTATTTGTCACAACCCTGATATTTATCAGAAAATTGAGAGACATTAGTACAACAAACAGAAAAGGTGTTGATATTTCCAATTCCATTTTTAATTACAGAAAATCTCTGGCAAGGTTTCAAGCCCTTTTTGCACGGTAACAAACCATTACTCCTCTAGTGCTTGAATTCACACTGAGGAAAGAAAACAAACACAATCAAGTCTGTGACTTATAATTATACAGAAAATGAAAAAGATAAATGCCACAGCACAGACAACTGGATGCTGTAGCTTTGTACCTTGCATGGATATATTGCACTGGGTCCAAAGTGGGAATGGAAACTCTCTGGGGTATTAGAGTTCTTCATTCCTACTGCCTATGCTACTCCTTGTCCAACCAGATGTCACATTTTCCCAGTTTCCTGATGGAAGGTGGTCGGCACATTCTAGGGTAACCTATGTTATTCTGCCAAGTCAGAGGTGCATAAAACTCTGCAAGCTACCATCAGGGATATCAAAATAGGCCCTCGGCTGACTTGTGATTTAAAACATTCCTAAATGCAATGGAATTATTCCAATGATCTATGAAGAGGTACGCTACATACCTATGACAAGATAGTTAAACTACCACAAAATCATTACTAGAGATGTAAGAACTGTAAGGACAGGCCTAGGAAAATGATCCATTACATTTTTAGGACTAAATCTACAGCAACAGTTTGCTCAAGAGTCCAAAGAACTTGTCAGTTGTCTCATGGTGAACCAGCAACAACTTCATGCCTTTTAACCCAGGCAGTCCTGATCTCCTGGGGCTCACAGTGGGTTCTGGCAGGACCCCCAGACCTCCATGGGGAGGTGCTTGCCAACCCAATCTCGGCTTCCTTTCCCTCCTGTTCAAAGAAAGTAGAAGTCAAAGCTCTCTTCTTGAGAAGAGATGAGCACTGCCTGCACATTACCAGCACCCCAAAGGAGGTAAATGATGCATTAGTCCTCTTACTTCCCCACCCACTCAGTGAGCATACATGACTCTCGTTAGGCAGAAGAGAATGGTCTTGCTACGCTTCTCAGACTCACCTCAGAGCAAGGCATCAAAATGACCTGCACAGGAAGGGCATCAGGAGTTAGATTTTTTTTTTTGTGGGGAGGTGGGTTTGACGCTTCTCCTTTCCAGCACTAGAAACTTTCCCCCAGTACCATGGGAAAGTAATTCTAGTTCAGACCAGCAATGAAAGATAAAGAAAAAAAAAAACCTGCAGCAGAAAATGAAAGGCTATGAAAGTTGTGGCACAGACAGGGAATTAGGAGAGTATCATAGCACCTGAGACGAAATGAACTAGCAATAATGTGAAAGGGCAGACATAAAATGGTATCATAAGAGGAGCTAGCACAGCAGGAGGCAACAATGCAAATGAATGGATGGGGACAATCAACGGATGTCTAATTGGATTGTCAACCTCCTATTACAGAGATAGGATATGTTATATAAGGTCCTAAATGTAAAGTGCTTAAAACTTTAAGACAGAAGGAGACTCAGTAGAGAGATATGCCACAGTTTCAGGCACTCTGGGTAAAAAAAGAAAAAAATATTTCACCACTAAACAAATTACATAAGCACGAGGTTGCAAAACTAGAAAAAATTATTAACATAAATTGGTTTAGCTGTACAAGATTTATCAAGTTAGAATAAAGTATGTTTTCAGGTTACATTCATTCAGGCTTCACTTGCATTGAGAAAGGCACTGAAATAATCAAATTATGAAGCCCCAAAAGCATTTAATAATCACAAAAGTGAAGCAGATGCACTAATAAAATTAACAGTAATAAACCAGGTCAACACTGAGAAAAAGAAAAGAGTGATGAAGGAGGAAGAGAGCTCCACCCCGAGATGCTCCTCCAGGGTGCCCGCTTTGGTGCTGCAATTCCCACACAGTGCTGTGCAGTAATGACTACAGATGATGCAGCTCTTTGACCTCTTTAACACAGACATTGCTCACACTGTCCCCATAGAATCTCTGCTTGCTGCAGCTAGCATCCAAATGGCTCCTTAATATAGAAATTTGTGAGGAAACGCTCCCTCTACCAGTAGTTTATCAACCTTTAGATCAGTAAAGAGGGCCTTTAAGCCTCCCAGGCTTATCTGCAGTGCAGCAGGAGTCCGGAGAGGCGAGCAGACAGTCAGGAACTCACTCTCACTGGCTCTCAAGTCATCCCATGATCTGTGGCTTGGGAAGGTAATTTCAGGACTAGGTCTCAGCTTTCCTCACTCTGAGTATAAACACCACCTGCTCACCTTGCCTAGAACGACTAGAGAGAGAATGAACCTGAATCCAGCTGTGTTGCCCCTACTCTGCTGCCTCTCCCAAAGCCGAGCAACCTTTTGTGCTGAGAACAACTCCGCAAAAATCAAAGGAACAAAAGGCAATCCTCAAGTCCGCAAGACTTTGGCTTCTGATGTTTTGACATGTAAAACACTGCATACAATAAACACCGAAGAGTGATGAGAGCGCTAGCCAAACCAGCAAACGCAGTGGAGAGCAACTGCTCTGCTCCGTCTCAGGATCTGACCCACTCCTGTTACAAAACATATGCATAAATGATTAGAGTGATTATGCACGGGAGAAAGATTATGCAAGTTCTAAGCACTGCTGTTGTAATACGGACACACAAACGAGTATAAAGGGGCCTAGGGATGTGGCATTTCTCTTTAGCTTTCTTAGGAAGGCAAAGAAAGAATGACAAGAGGGGGCTGGATAAACACAGTCAGAGGGAATTATTTAGGCAGGAAAGACAGAAATTCTGTCTTTCTGCCAGGCACTCCCTTGCTTACACAGGGAAAGCTCCAGCACAGCAGCAAAACAGCAGAGGCAGAAGCGCAAAGGCAAGGAACTAAACTGTTCATTAAAGCTCAGGATTGGAAAGAGCTGACAAGCATTTTAGTGCCGCAGAAGATCATTCTTCTCAACTTTCTAGCACAGAAAAATCAGGAACAATTGTCATTGAGGAAAATCAGGAACAATTGCCAACAGGAAAAAAATCAAGGACAGAGGAGCAAAGTCACAGGCCGATTCTGAAGAGCAGGGAGTAGCAGCAGAGAGGCACAAAAGCTGTACATTAAAGTATGGTGAATTTGGAAGCTTAAAATAAAGTCCAACTGTTACTACAAATACTGACATTAAAACAGGTACTTTTAAAATATTCTCCTCAAATGAAGGTTAACACAAGATTGCAAAGACTCTAAGTCATCTTCGGATGTAAAAGGAGAGCATTTAGTGATGTGCGCAGGGGATAAAGCACTGGCAGAAGCTCTCGCAAGTAACTCCAGAAACCAGGCTGGCTGCAGGCAGGCCTGTCATGTCATACTACTGTGTGCCAGTACAGAGAGAAAAGGTCAGGGCAATCATACAATAACCTGCAAAAAAAAAAAACCAACAACTTCAAAAGAAAAAAAAAAACAAAAGTCAAGATCATTTAATCGTAATTAGTTCCAAGGCATGAGAGCAAGGTCAGTGTAGCCCTTTATCAGGGACACAGGGGCGATTCCCACTCCATCCTCTCCCACCTTGCGCCCAGTCCCTCCTCAACTACCCCCTCGGTCCCCAGGGAGTGCAAAAGAAGCTGGCACGCACTCAAGCACCAGCCTTCTCCTCACTGGGAGCTTCTGGGCAGGAAGTTGCACTGGAGAGCGCAGGAGACCCAAGTCGCCTCAGCCTTCTGGAGTTGGGTGTCCCCACTGCTCTGTGGCTGAAGCAGAAGAAGAGGTCGCTGCCCCTCAGTCATTCATCATGGCCTTCCCCCTGCAGGTGCCTCAAGCGCAGGGTACCTCCTGCTCTTCCCCTGGGGTCTGCCAACACAAGTTTGTGGGTGACTGGCTCTTAACCAAACTCCACCAGCTTGGTCCAGTTGACAAAATGTATACTTATTGTGTCCCAGCCAGGTCAGGGACCGGCTTGAAGGAAAGGACAACCCTGGTGAGGAAAGAAGACTGCTAGGGTCAGGGACCACTTCAGCTAGCACACCTTGTCCTCAGAGAAGGACGTATGACCTGAGCCTTTGGCAGAAACGTCTCTGAAACTCTCGGCAGGAACTACCTCGGTCCTGTGCCAAGGCAGCGTGTGGGGCCCAGTTCTCACATGGGTCTTTTAGCAATATAAGATCATTCCTCTTCCTTCTCTCTTTTCATTACGAGTGTCAATGGGTTTCAGGAGAAACAAATCACTAAAAGATTACCCAAAGATTACACAGTATTTATTGGAATTACAGAACATTGCCTCAAAGGGATATGAACCTATTCAGGCAACATAATAGAAGATCAGGAAGATATATTTTAATCCTTACACAATATTTTCAGTGCTACTGCTCTTGAAAGCACGTACTCCTTGCATCTTACAGACTGCATGGTCTTGGTCCAACATGCCATTACTATAAATCCACATTTTCAGCTAATTTTTTTGAATGGTTTTAAATCATGCTTAAAATAGCACATATTTAATATCATACTGTATGCAAAGTCAAATTAAGACACATGCACCCAACTTTGGTAAATTAAAAAAAAAAAAAAAGCTTTCCTGTTCTATGCGAATTGCCGAAATCCCCCAGTGCTTCCTATCTTGAATCCTCCCCACCCCCTGTAGCCTGAGAGTCCAGCCCAACTGACTATTGCTGTGACAGAAACTCTCCTCTGCAGGTATTTTCTGTATTAAAGAAAAAGCTCATAGATAAATTAAGAATCAAAGGCAATACATTTAACATAAACTCCTACAGTACTGCTTTTACACAAGCTTTTGAAGATTTCCTTCCCATTCCTCAACTTGCCAATCAAGTAAATGGTTTGAAAAATTAATGCAACCAAAGACTTTGCCTAGCTGATGCTGAATGCCAGAAGCAAAGCCTGTGGTGACATACAGATATAAGACTAGTTTGGACAGGCTTTATTATGGCCAGTTTGGCATATCTCAATTTACTGCTCACATCTTTCTTGCTTTTTCCTCATAATAAAGGCTTACATGCGTTGGTTCCAAAGACACTCTCAACATGTAAAAAATATACCTGTACGCCTCTAAAGGCTAGTTTTCTGGGATTTTTTAGAGGATGGCATCCTGTTAGTAGATTGCTCATATATCTATTTTTATACTACAAAGTCTTCAGAGAACGTGATCGTCATTTGAGACTGTGTGGTAAGCACTTAGCAAGGAGTGGGTGCCACCATAAATTTACTAATGTGTCATTATGCATCACTGTCATTATTTATTGTCCTTGCTCCTACAAGTTCAAATAACATCTTGTGTGTAGGAAAATATATTTAGTTCAATTAAAAATCACTAATTTTTTTTTTATTAAGTTTTCAGCTGCCAGTTGTATCAATGGATTTTGGAACATCCACTCCTCGTAAAAGGACATCTCAAAGATGAACCTAGAAAGTATACACCAATTTTCCTGCATGTGAAAACTCTGGAGATAAACTTGACACGTTCCTTCACCAGGGAAGGAAAGGACATTTCCCTCACTTCCTCCCTATTATTTTACAAATATTTTTGGTCCATCATGGAGAAGCAAACAGATTGGCAAGCCCATATCCTTGACAGATCACCCAACTGAATGGGTGATCAAAAAAACTCTAACCTAACAAAATATAGAGAACATTTAACCCAAAGGGAGGATGAGTTACAAGTGGCTTAAGTGAGAGTGTACATGTCAGGGACTGACCAATCTCTGGGTATTTTTTACTAATACTATCATATCAATACAAAAAGTGCTGGTTTTCCTGCTCCTTAAGAGCCAAACGGTCTCAGACTCCTATCAGTTTGGATCCTGGGACATTTTAAATAACACAGGTCACCAGTGAAAATAAAAGCTTCAAATGGACTTTTCAAAACTGAGGTAAAAAGCAAAACTAAACATTATTTTCTGTGTGTTGGTGCAGCGAGTAGGAAATGCCGTTGAGTAGTTCTCGTATATACAGTTCTACGGCGTAGTCAACGGGCAAGTCGGTCAGAATATCGGACAGCACTGTTGTACTTTATAAGTAAGAACAGTTTAGTCAAATCAATCAAGTAAGTATGTGCTAGATGCAAAAACTGAACGTCATACTTACATAGCAATTAACTGATCTGCAAATAGCAATTCTTATTCTCCACTTTTTTTTTTTTTATTAAAGCTACTATTCTTTTCTATCTGTAAAGATACTAAGCGTAGCTCTTCCGATTCATTCACATCTCACAAAGGGCTCAGCTGCAGAGCTGTATATTTTCTAATACCCGCACCTCATCTCTTTTGGCTAGTAAAACTATAACTTCAGCCCCCAAGCAGATAGATGTGAATCTTCCCAAAGTCATTAATACACCGTAAACCTGAAGTCTCAAAGCATCCCCTCCCTTTCTCATTCAAGTTTCACAGAGTTCTGCCTTTTCTGTTCTCTTGCCCAGCTCTTTCCTTTGCTTTTTTACATTGAAGCATCCAACGCTTTGGTTTAATGTTACAGTACTCTAGGTCAGATCACAGTATTTTACAGCAGCTCCTTGAGACCATCCTAGTGAAAGCCAAGAACACAGAGGAGCAGAAAAGAAGCCTTGCCTTTGTATATACTCATATAGGATGATAAAATCTTTCAGTATTGAAGAACCTCAAGAGGTCACCCAGTCCAACCATATGAGTACTTACATACTACTGTTTCTCTTGGGCTGCCCCTCCAAACAGTGGTATAAAATCTGTCCTTCAATTCGCAATAAAGCTGGCTTTTAAAAGCATTTTTCAGGATGTTTTAGAAACAATACTTAGGAAATGTGATACTTCATCTGTCAGTATGGCCTACAACAAAAACCTTAAAACATTACACGTCAAAAAGCGTAAAAATGGATAAACCAGATATTTTTTGAAATATTTACATTAAAATCTTTTCAGAAATCAACCAGGTTCTTTTTACAGGTTTCAATTTTGAACAAAACCAACTTTTTCAGCTCAAAACAGCAACATTTTAATGAGAAAATCCCTTAGCAGTCCTAAACCTTGTCCTGTCAACTACTGTTTTCAGCCAGTGGAACCTGTGCGTGCTTGGATGCATAGCTGTTTCTGCTGATGTTTAACAGCAGCAAAGCTCTTTAGGGGCCACTTATTCTCCTGTACTTGGGCCTTCCAGCATCATTACTTCTGCAGATCCAAAAATCAAAGCGGAGTCTGGCTGCCGAGCAATCAAGAGCACGTGCACGTAGACACAGACTAATCAATACAGTTCCAACCGTAATTCCTTTACGAACAAAAGTAAAATACTAATTTACTGAAAAACTCAGGCCACAGAATATTCTCCCTTATGATCTGACCTTTTTTCTCTTACGCCTGCCTGGAATCCTTAGGCTGAACAAATACTTGTAGCTGATAGCTCAATGAATTATCACAGGGCAAGTAATGTAACAGCTACCTGAATATGATGTTAAAAAGGATGAGACAGAACCGACAGACCCGTAATCTTCAAAGCAGTTTTACATGGGAGCAAACTAAAGCATCCAGGCCACTCATGATTTGTCAGCTAATAATGCAAGCACTTCTTGTTCTAATACTGTACTGTAGTACAAGCCAATCATTTATTCTGTGAGTCTTCTAGCAAAACTACATAAACAACAATAACCCTCCTCCAAACATGACATTTTTATTTCATGCTGTACGTGAATTAATTGAAATTCAAATTCAAATGCTTTCTGCATGCACAGTTGGAAGCTTGTCCTGTCTTTTAGCTAAGTGTTTGTTCCAGCAACCAAACGCTACCATGCTAAGTTGTCAGATAAGCTAGGAAGGAAATTCCAAATACATTATTTTCAAGGCACTGTCTTTTTGTAAGTAAGCGAGAAGTATCTATGCATTGAGTCCTCAGCTACAGACAAGACTTCTTACAAAGGAAGAACTCATTCCAATATATAGCTTCACTTATTTCTATATATGAAAAAAGAAAACAAATACATAATGGAAAGAATGCTTCCTACCTGAAGCTGCTATAAGCCCACATAATACACAGGCTGTAGTGTGACATAAACCATTAAACCGAGCCAAAAGCTTATTTAGGTATGTTCTACCCGTCTCTACCCTAAATGCCAACAAAGCTGGAGGGAAAGTCAAAGTCACTGCCAGTATGGGAGGTAAACCTGCTCCACCAGCAGCGGAAAGCTGAGCTGGGGCTGGTGGGACGTGAAGGGCTGGGATAGATGGGAGAAAAGCAGAAGTGTAGACTAGATTTGTCTTTTCTATATTGCAAGGACACATCAGAGCTGGAGAAAACAATCATGATGAGGAAGAAGGGCTGCAAACCTACTCCCTCTTCATGTGATGAGAACATATATTGCACTTAATGGGACCAGTGGGGATGAGATAGTCATTCTCTTTTTATCTCCCCTTGCTCCCTGTAAATCTGTCCATCAGCATCAAGGAACCCAGGTTTAGAACAACTATTTGCTAACACATTACAATCAATTCCTGGCCTGAAAAAGGAAATAAACTACTTCTCATTTAAACTAAGAGTGAAATATTTACCTAGACAATACTAGGCAAAATATTGTGTTAACTGTCGCATAGCAGAAATACTAACCATTGTCCTTCTTATTACTGTGAATCAATTTATTTGAGAGGACATTTCCCAAGAATAAGGAGTCAAACAAAACAGTTAGCAATTTAATCTCCTGTTTAATGTTGCAATTTTTTTTGTCCTTAGCCTGCAAGGCATAGAGTAAATGGGAGCACAACTGAGAAAGTGTGTCTGGACAAAGAAATTAGAGTTTGCATAAAATGGATATTCATAGAGGACCAAACTTCAACACCATAATGATGAAATGGAAGCTCTCAGAGGAAAGAGAAAGAACTTATTCCTACAGGAAGATTAAGACTTTTAAAGTCAATTAACAGTCAACTGAAAATTACAGATCCTCAATAAAAGTCACAAAAAAAATAATTAACTAACTACCTTGTGTATTTCCAGCAACTTGACTTCAAACAACTTGCTTGTGGAAGCACTTTTAAAACACTACCATATTATACATACAGAACTTGTGTTCCCTGCAAGACATTTGAAAAACATCATTTGCACTTACACCATGAGAAATAAAACCAGCACTAGTACTGTTGCACACTCATAGTCTACCACAACAGAAAAACATAACTCGCTTGTTCTGTTAACTAGGGATAGTGTTGGATATGATGTGTTTCTATATGCTCAGACATTGCAAAATCCTGAGAGGAGAGTAAATAAAAAGTCAGATGTTCAGCTTGTGGAACGTGTCAGCTGGGTTCATGACAATCTGCACCACCTGAAGATCTCTCCCCACACACTTGCACATCCTTTAAACATTTGCCTTGCGCAAGACAGGGCAATGGAGGAGATGAATGATATCTGCATCTTCTTGTCAGATATGATGGGTTGTGACATTTCAGTATGGAAAGTTTTCACAGACTGGAAACGAAGTATTACATCTCTGAGTAACACAGCCTTGAGGGGAAAATCTACAAGGGACAGCAAAAAACTCTAGATGCTTCTCATGTGGCAGCTTTACACAGAGATGAGAATAAAAAGCTGCCAGCAAATTCCTTGGGTAAGTGATGTAAATAAAGTTTCAGCAGAGGGGCAACTAAGGGGCAGAACACGTATTATACTCTTGCAGATGCAGCATGTACATAACGTAATATGTATTACACGTTACCATGTAATATAAAAATACCATGCACCTTCGCCCACGGCTCTGCATTCACCTCTCCTATGCGCAGTTCTGTCAATGGGTCTTTACCAACACACGGGCACACTCTTCAGGCCTACACCACATCTGTACACAGAGACATAACTCTCCATTTATCATGTAAGCAAAACCAGAGACTACTGAAATGACCTCCCTCATTCTCCCAGAGACAAATGCATGCCCCACAACCTATTTCAAAGCACACAGAAAATCATCAGTTCCTACTCCACCACCTAAAAAGGATGATCATTAAAGGTGTCAAAATCAGGTAGGGGCCTTCTTGCAGGTTATCAGACTGATAGCAAAATTATTTTTCTCTTTCTTAAACAAAAAATAATAGAAATATTAAAACCATAACATGATTTCTAGCAGATGAAAACTGTCTCAGCTTTGGTCCCTTCTGGGGTATTTTTTTTTCCTTTGCAGAGAAGAAAGTGAGCTAGTAATTACAACATGCAGCTCTAAGACCAATTAACAATCTGCAACATGCCCTACTTCTTTTATCCTCCACTGGTAACGCTACAGGCAGCATTAACTGTCTAATAAATAGGTGAGCACTGCTTAACACTTTGCAAGGTTTCAGCATTTCTCTTCACCCCTGGCATCAATTCTCTCTTTCCCTTGGCTATTAGCAGATCAGTCTGGCAGTATGCAGATGCTATTCTGTGCTGTGCTCCAAGACACACACTGCCTTTAGGCTCCCCTGGGCTATGAAAGGCAGGTGGCGTATTCACGTTCTGAAAAGAAAGCTTCACTAATGACCTCGCAAAGGTCTCCAAGAGATTTTTTTTTTTTTTTTCCCCTAGCTAATCAGACAGACAAAGAGTTTACTTCTGCTTAGGAAGGGTGGATGTCTGCAAGCCAGCTAGCTATAAGTGGTAAAGGGCAAATGTTAAAAGTATTTTAAATATACTTCCATTTCCTGAGAGCTAAATAGTTCCATGCACAATACAATGCACTGTGAGGAAATACCTGTGCTTTAGGCTGTTCAAGGACCAAGTACACAACCATTGGTCCTATACAAATACCTGAACTGGATTAGCAACTGTAACTTGTTATGCCTCGAAGATAGACGCCCAGCACCTTCTTCAAGGCTGTAGTATTTGGATTCTTTTAAAGCCAAGGTGAGTAGTAAGTAAGGAGGTGTACAGCTAGTACAGAAGCATGCCGGTGAATTACCTAATGCTCACTGGTACCACGTGATACTGCTGCTACCAGGAAAAGCTGTAAAGGCAGATCTGTTTCTTCTAAGATTCCTTCTGGGCAGTATATGAACAAGCATGACATATAATTTCTTTGCCTGTAGTAAACAATTCATACCCACACAAAATTGACTAGCTCATTGCCAGTGTGACAGAAAGAACAAAAAGAGTATGTCTGTCAAACAGAACATCACCTGAAAACCTGCATCCTATTTATCAGTCTTCAGAAAGTTGTAGTATATTACAAATTAAGAATCAACAGTATATATTGACGTTTATATTATATGCTCCTAGAAAATTTAATAATAGCAGTTTGTCTGTAATGAAACCACATATGAATAAACAAGGCTTTTCAGTCAAATACAGTAGTCACGCACATTAACATAAGTAAAAACAAAGAGATAGCTTTCAATAAATCATTTATCTTTCCTCTCTACTTCTTTAGTCATCTGATTCCACATATGCATTTTAAGAAAGGCTACTGCTAACACCCACAGTCTTTATTTGGATTTATCTGTAGAAAATGTTTCTGGAACTTCAAAAAAATTGGAAGAGTTTGTGTGTGCATGTGTTTATGTACTCAAATATATAAACATGTATATATATACATAAATAAACACCTATTTACATACTTTTCATATATTGTCTGCTTTTTTAAACTGTTTGAGAGGAATTAAAAACAATAACTTTGCTCTCGATTTTCCTGAGTAGTATCATTATTAAAAGAAAGATCAGGTTTGGGCTGTTTTGTCTAGAAGCTGCTTTCTTTCTCATTGGTTGGTTAAAGAAAAGAGAGCTTTACTAAAGTCACTAGCTGACAACCTGATCCTTTACCTCTTCGTTGGCTTACTACATCCTGAAAGTATCACAACTCTACCATGAAACCATGGAACAAAATGTGATACTCCGCCTTTTCATTCACCCCATCTCCACCCTTGTATTCTACGCTTGTACATAGTGTCCACAGATCATTAAATCTGTCCAAGTGACAGCCTAAACTCTTAAAAAGAGAACTTAGATAAAGACCATAAGAAATTGTTTTGCATTGCCCCTTTAGTCTTTGTTTCACACGGCAAAAAAAAATTGCTTTAATTGCCATCAACTTGTTGCCCAAAATAAGATAAAAAAGCAACCTTCTCCAAAAAAAGAAACTTCCTATGTCTCCTACTTCTTCCGCAGCTCAAATTCTCCTCAAATTTATAACAATAACCCAAAATTCAGAAAGATAGAACTTACTGGCAGAGGCACTGCCAAACACTACTATGTCTTACTAGCTTCCAGAGTGGAGTTGGCTTGCAACTACCAGCAAGTGTGCAGTCAAAGCTAACACACCTCTGTCAAATATGGGCAGCCATATTTGGGTCAATATATACAATCCTTTCCATTACTTCTCATAGGATGGCCAAACTAGAGGTACGTTAATAATGCAAAACAGCCTCCTGAATTCTTATGCATATATTGCATAAAAGAACTATTAATACTGCCTCATCAGAAGCACAGTATTTTCTCTACACATTCAATCTAGTACTCATTCTCGTCATTTTCCTTTCATTCGACCTTCTGAGAAGAACGCTTAACATTCAGGTGGGGATCTGGGTGAAGTGTTGTTGCCAAAACACAAAGAGAAAAAATGAAAAAGGAAAATTTTGGTTCAGTTAGGAGGGGAGGGGGAAAAAAGCAGAATGTGAATGCTCTATCAATAGCTTTAATTCCAAAGTTTTGGAGCCTTTTTTCTCGTGCACCACTTCCTCTTGTGCTGATTCAGAAGGCGCCTGGATTAATACATTCTCTTTGACACTGAAGTACCTTAAGTATATTCTATTCTCACAGCCACACTGAGATATTTTTGGCACTTGGGGTGTTCCTCTGTTCCCATCCAGTTCCATCTATGCAAAGGGAAATGAAAAACACATATTGGAATAGGAGAAGAGAATCAAAAAAATAATTGTTCCTCTTTGCAGACCATGGCTTGAACGTGGTCTAGGGAGGAAGCACTCTCATTGGAAAGATCAGAAGAATCACCTTGGGAGTTCAGGTTTGCGTACCAAGGAGTTCACCATATCACCCTCAAGTTCTGTGTACTCAGAAGATTTACTCTCCCGTTGGCAGGCCTCTTACCTCATCTCCATTTCAAGCTTGTCTCTTCTGCCAGTGAGCAAACATGGTTTTGATTCACACATTGATCCAAGCAATCAACGTATGCACATGCTCTACTCTGCTCCTTGACCCCAACACCCCCATGCACAAAATGCTTAACGACGCTCTCGTTCACAGGTTTGACATGGGTTGCAAAGCACTGTCACATGTGAGGCATCCACTTGTCATTTTAAGTGTGCCAATAGCAGTTACTGATGTTGTAACTGCACAATGAAGCTCAGTTCTTATTAATGAAACTTAAACCAAGTCACTCCTGCTCTATTTATAACACGGGCACAGAAAATCAGCTTGATGAATCTTTATTAAATTTAGATAAATTTTGATTGGTGTAAAATGTAATGCACATTTGGCTAACGGACCACCTAGCATAAGAGGCCCCAGGCAATAATGTTTTAACGCATTATACACCTGTGATTTGAAGTCTCAGATGAAATGAAACAAAGTTTACTTAAAAAATGCATCACAAATCATCTCATACTTTCTTCCTATTAATGTAATTAACTATTGGTGTTATGTTAATAGAATCTACAGAAATGGTCTCCTAATCACTTGATAAATTGCTTAATAAAGAAGTAACTTCCATAGTTGCCAATTAGTTATGTAATCAGTAAGTATTTGCTATCTGTCAAACAGCAGCAGCAAATTCAACAGTGAAACATCAGACTATATCACAGGAATGGGGGAGCAGGAAAAAGATAAGAGAAGAAACTAAATTCATATTGTTATCATTTCATGTCACCTGAACAGACAGTATTTTGATATTGATGTAAAGTCAATTTTATCTCTGCTGCTCAGGAGAGCTAGCAATCCTCTGATACAAGTTTATAATATACTCAACTCCTCTTCTGAGCGGCCAGAAGATACAAGAGGATCAGAACCTAAAATCAATCTCACCACATGACAAAAGAAATTTTTAAAAACTCTAAACCAACAATGACAAAAAAAAATACCCCAAAGAAATCCTTTTTCTATTGCTTTGAACATTTTGCGAATCAAGCTATTGCCAGATCAGCACTACTTACTACTCATCTACCAGAACCCAGCATCAGCATTTGGGGAGATGTGGATTCAAACCATCCTCATTCAAAATATTTTTGGTCGTTACTCCCCTGGAGGTTCTCAATGAAGGGAAAAAAATTAAAAAAGACTAACTGCAACCAAATCCAGATGGACCCCAGATGCAGAAATATATATAAAGTGGGAGAAATGACTGAAACACATAATGAAAGAAGCAGCTCTGACTCAAATTTGGCTTTATTTGGGCTCTGATGTCCAATACTGCTGCTGAATGTGAGACTGAGATTCTGACTAGAACCTACTGCAAATTTTCTGACATGCTAGAGGTACCTGGGCCAGTTCCACTTGACCTTCACTTAGGACGTACTATTCCATCAGTGAATAAGATATCCACTCTATCCACACTGCAGTGTGCTTATCTTTGCATGCAAACAGACACAAGAAACAAAATCCACATACTCTATCTTCATGCACCTACCCCTGAACCACCTTCTGAAAGCTACATTGTCAAGAGAAAGACAGGGTCCCTTTGGGCACTGAATTACATATCAAGGTCATTGATATCTTTATTATCCATTGACTTCACAGGACTTACTCATCTCTTTGTGGTTAAGCATACAGGTCAGAGGAAGAGTACAGATTGTGTTTCTCTAGCAACAAGAGGACAAGAACCATCACTCTGAAAGAAGATGGTTCAGCTAGGTTTCATTTTGTGTTTTCAAGTTACTGATACATAAATAGGGGATCCATGGTTGACTCTGGATAAACACTTTTACATTTTAAACCAGCAGGGATTTTATTAGTCTTTTCAATGGAAACACTTATGCCTTTAATTCACCTTGTTTAAGAACAAGTTAAGTTAAATATCTCCAATGTTTTCATGGGGATTTTAAAAGCCAAGAAAGGTATGACACTTAGACCAGCAATTTGAACACTTAAAATAACATTAAGCATTGCAGACCACAGTAATAATATGCCGCAGTAAAACTGAATCTTTACAGCATGCCTAGATACATCTCTTGAGTTAACCTGAATTCAAAGTAAAAACATCTTCTTTAGAGACTACGAAATAAAAACAAGAAAGTAAGAATGGGAAGAGAAGAAAGGAGAGGGAGATCTGCAGTAGCTACAGGTGAAGTTAAGCTGTGGTGAGTCTAATCTACTAAACTTCATTTGCCACTTTGTAACCAAGAGACTTGCCAGTGAGCAGGCATAGCAACAGTGTAGTAAAAAACCCACCTTTCCTGGGCTAGAAAGGGCAGCAGCTGGCTAATTTGGAGCCGATTGTCCTCTTAGTAACACAACACCTAAACATACCAAAAGGCTTGCTTTTGGTCCCTCAAAATATAATCATGAGCACAGAGAGAATTGCCAGCGAACACGCACCAAATTTTACCTAATGGCAACATAAATGCAGAAGCAAAACGTTACCTGTGTGTCTGCATGTCTGTCTGGTTGGACAAACAGGCAATACTAGATCTACCCAGTGAGAATATTGGGTGAACAAATATTTATTGAGAGTTACTCAGCTGTGATACAGAAGGGGATCCATGGCATGGTGCATCTGGACTCTGCTCATTTTTTATGAGATAATTGCGCCACGGACTACCTCAAACACGGCATGACTGAAGGATTTGCCTTTTAAATTCAAAAACATGGAACGGACAGGAATTAAATCCGTCATGCCCCTGTGTAGCACACAAAGGAAGAAGAATATAAATAATCAGGCAACCAGAATGGTGCAATAAGAACAGGATTAATCCAAGTGTGATTAATTCAGTGTCAGATTAAAATTGATAGTGCCAGCTGTATCGGGTCCATTCTGCTGCATTATTCTCGCCTGTCATATTTTTTTTTTTTGTCCATCTTCTTCCCATCTCCTCGGTGGATAAACCTGCAGGAGAGTTAATTGTCACATACATGGGTTTAATCATATTGTCCACAGCGTTTGGGGGCCTTGCCTTCAGCGATCCATGACTAATTGTTGTGGTAATTTTTCAATCATTAACAGCATCGCATATGCTGCAGACAAATCCCACGACACCCACTAAAGCCCCAGTGGCAAGTGGTGCACACTCCTTCATGAAAGCTTCCTGCCCCGACCCCCTCCTCCCCTCTTCCCCATTACACAGCCATCAATATGCTGCCCCGGGCCTTTGGGAGGCGAGGAGAGAGGCCTGGCCTTCGGGAGACGCTTGACGTTATTGCCTTTAAGGAGGGAGCACTGTGAAAGGGGTGGGGGGAGAGGAAGGAAATTAAAACTCCATCTGGGGCGGCTGACCGGGGTGGGGGGACTGGGAGTCCTGCCCTCCGGGTTTCTTGTTCTCCCCTCAGCGTGAACGGTGCCGCACGGAGGGGCCGGCCCTTTCCCCGCCTTTCAGCCCTATTAGCCATCGCCATGGCAACGGCCGGCCCTCATCTGCCGCAGCGGACCGCGGCCCAGCTCCCGCTCCCGCTCCCTGCCCGCCGCTGCCAGGCAGAGGCCTCGCCGGGGGAACCGGGCCTGCCCGGGGGAAAGCCTCCGGCTGACTGAGGCACGGCTCCTGTCACCTCCTCAGCACCAGCGAACCAGGTCACACAAAACCCATTCGCTTTTCTGGACCCGGCTAATTACACGCATTTAACCAGAAATAAAAAGGCAAGCGGAAAGCATCTCTCTTGCTTCAAAGCCAAATTAAAAAAAAACCCAACCAAACAAACCGCTGCACTAGCAGCCCTAAGGATCAGTGCCACAGGGGTTTGGAGGACTACACAAAACTCCCAGTGCCCGTCCAAGCTGAATGAACCAACTGACCCTCAGCTCAACTGGCAAAAAGCGTGCCTGGGGAACAAGGAGGCTGGCGTTCCCTGCCACTTTTCTCACTTCTTGTTCCCAGATTAATTTATTCATCATCACACAGGCCAGCCTGCGCTGCCTGAGGTGTACGACAACCTCCAATGTGCCTCCTTATAGACAATACCTATTAGTATCCTCAAAAGAGGTCTTGAACCGGGGGGGAGAGGGGCGGGAAACCCAGATGAGATTCCGCAGCACCTCTGCTTTGCATCTCACTTTAAAACAAGGTGGCATTTCAGCAATCATCCAGACGCTTTAGAAAGTGCTGATAAAACAATTATTGAAAGCCATAGTAGCAGCAACAGTAAGCATCAAAATGTAAATGCAGGCAAAGGAGAAAAAAAGAAAGAAAAGAAGAGAAGTAAGAACTAAGAGCAAAACAAGGTAGGATTAAACAAAAGCGGGAGCCCCCCTGCTTCCTCCAAGTGGAGGAGAGAGAATCCCCAGCTACACAGAGAAGTGAAAAACGGCACCTCAGACTTAGCTTCCGATTCAAGTCATAAGGAAAGAGAGGGAGGGAAAAATCCTGTCCTTCTCGTGTGTTTCTGACAGTCACGGCACCAGCACTCTTATGCAACCATTACATAAGTTGAGACAGGACCAGCGCCTTCACCTCTCCCCGCGTGGGCTCCCAGCAAGCAGAGCTCCCGCTGCCTCCCCAGCCACTGCGCAAGGAGATCACACTCTCCTTTGCTCACCCCTGGGTTGCAGATTAGGTGTGATACACATACAGGTAATAATCCTTTGCACTTTTATTCTTTGTCACAGCTCTCTCCCACCATTCATAAATTGCTTTCTGTGAGGGTGGGGGAACCCTCAGTGGCACACAACTGAAAAAAACTTTCTTGCTTTTTTCCCCCTCCTTATCCCAAAGAATGCTGTCCTCTCAAAGCCAAAAGAAAGGGTGACAACACATAAATAATTTCTTAATTAATTTCTGCACGTAGCAGTGTCTCTGTTATTACCATGCTGCATTTAGTCGGTGTCACTGACGGAAGAACCACATGAAGTGTATGGAACCGCCTAGAGCCTACCATAGACGACAAAAGATCCCAGCAATGGCAGATGGCATGTGAATCACTGTAAAGGCAATTAGCAGCTAGCTGCCAGATTTTGACGTGCTGGGGAGGACAGAGGGGGTTTTCTCTGCTCCAAGCAGTTCTCACCAGAGGGGCTGGAAATAGGCATTAGTCTCACTTTGCCCCCACATAATCTTTACAACCAGTGTTGCTGGCTTTGAGGCTGCTGTATTGCTAGGTACCTATAAGCACCCAGTGCAGAAAGATTTGCAGCAGCAATAAAAACACTGTCTTTTTACCTTGATAGGCACAAGTCACAGCTGCTGGAAGCAAAAAACGTTTTAAGCAGAGTAAAAAAAAAAACCACCTATGCAGCAAAGGACTGGAGCCACCAAGCCAAGTGCTGTGAAAACATTACAGAGTGCTGTAAGCAGTGATTGAAAATGCATAAAAAACATCAAAAGCTTCTAAGCAACAATGACAAATGGATTCTGGAACAGTTCAAGTCGGATACCTCTCAAAATGAGTTTGTATGGCAGACAACGGTCCTAAATTTTGATCAGAGAGCTAAAGCAGACCTCTTCAGCATAAGCCTTGTCAGCATATATCTTTATCTTCAAGTCAGTAAAAAGAATAATATAAAAACGTACTAGTAAAATAATGCCCAGCAAAGGTCTGATTTGTGTGGCTGCAGTGCAGACCTTGGAGGACACCGAAGCAGAGACATTATTCTGGGCAGTTGCACTGACAGCAATGTGACCAGTAACACTCAGAAGGCTACTACCTTAGTTAGGAAGCCCAAGGTGACAACTTGCAGCAGTTTTTCCTGCACTTGCTACTGTGTTTGCACATTAGTTGCCAGGTCAGGGCTAGTTTTTGTAAGGTCTGCAGTGGGAATTCGTTTGTACTTTTTATTTGCTCAGTGTATGCTCAAGAACAGTAATCCCTTTTTGGGGGCTCCTTGCACTGATGCAATTAACAGCATTAACTACAAAACCCCAAAGCTTCACAGCAGAGGTGCTCCTCCTCTGGAAGCACAGCATCTACCAGCCCTTTTTACCATAAGAGCAGCTCTATCAGCTTTCACCTAGACTGAGCAGGGCTGTCCACTTAAAAAGGGCAGCGTACTAGTTCCTATTTTTCCATCCCAAAGTAAGCATAGCATATGCTATTTTTCCATCCCAAAGTAAGTACTCAGCAGAGGCCAGATGCTGCTACCTTTCAAAGAGACAAGATGTTGTCAGTAACCCTCTCATCAACATCTTGCTTCCACATCAGACAGCTCTTCCTGTGGCCGGCTCGGTTTCACATTTCCCAGGAGTCAGAGGCTGTGCCTCTCTCAGAAGTCCATGCTCCCTACGTTATGATAGCCCTACTGCACACCATTTGGCATCTGCTTACAAGCCACCATCGATGCCATGGGTTGCTTACTCCTCACTCAAATCCAAGGCTGGGCAACTCTAGTTCAACCAACTTCTGCACTTACTGACTCCCAGGCTACTTTGCACTTGCTGACCAAGTTCCATCAGCAGGTATGACAGCATTTTGCAACTACTAATCAAGCATGAAACAACAGTGAAAAGTCAATAGGTTATTATCTCCATTTTGTACACAAGTAAATTGAAGAAGACTGTGAATGCAATAGAGATGTTAAGTTCAAGCAAATCCTATTGAATAGTTTTAATACAGACATCAGTCCTTCCATGCAGTTAACTATGCAACTTTTGTGCAGAAAGCAAACACCAAATTGAATCAAACAATTTTTATCAGTAAGCATGCCTGCGCTCTAATCTTATTGAATGCAGAAAAAATGCTACATACTGTACGTACATGATTACTAATCACCAGGACAGAGACAGATGATATATTACTATATGAAACTGCATACCATTCTGCAGATACAACCAAGACTAAAAATGTATTTAGAAAAAATCCAAATGTTTGAGAACCGATTTGGAAAGGTAGCAATTTTATCACACATAGGAATCTTCCACAATAGGATCAGCCTTAAGGATCTGACTGCTTTGGTATTTTGCCAGCTACAGAAACCAGAAGCTTAATTATGCAATAACAGTGCTACAGGTGATATTTCAGCAGCCATAACTCAGGTAGTCAGTGATCATCTTGACACATGAGGACTGATAGCCCGTATACACTTCAATCTTGCCTAGTTTGACAGCACCTAATCATACTAACTATAATGTAGCATATGGAATTTGAGTACCATTGAATTTCAGAGAAATCGTTAACATGCAACTTTGGAGGGTTTTCCAAACCTTTTTAATGCATCAGTCCAAGTCCAAGCCAAGCACACGTTACAGAAATTGAAAACAACCCTTGCAAAAATAAAATTTGTGGCTATTAAAAAAAGGACTTGTGAATCTCAGGGAGGTCTCACCTAACATTGGAACATACTTTACCCCATATTTGTTTTGCTTCCTCCAGCTCAGAGCTCCTCAGGTAAAAAGAAAACTGAAAGAAAAGCCCAGCACTAGCCAATTTTCTGAGCCAGAGATCAAGCTTAAAACGTTCAGAAAAGGATGTTGTCATGAAAAAGCACATAAAAAGAAACCCATTAAGTGAAGAGTTACCTTTCAAGTGGAAGGTGACAAGGTAGCAGTAATGCTGCTCTTACTGAGGACAACCAACCAAAGAAGGCCAGTATCTCTCCAAGTGGATGGTAAGGTCACATGGGACAAATCACTACGCTGAGTAGTGTCACAGCTTCTCCTTCTGTAAAACATGTCTAATAATACCCCTCTTATAAAAACTATTAAGGCATGCTGCTGAAAAGCACTACATAGCAGCACCTTTTTTATTATCGTCCAACAGAGGGCATCTAAGTAGAACAACAAAGACCGGCCACATTTCTTTCACCGCCGACAGCCAGAGGCAGTGTTCCTCTCAACTCTGTTTTCTCCACATGCCTTAAAAAGCAAAGAAAATAAAAAAAAAAACAACCCAACCAAACACCACCAGAAAAACCAACGGGTTCATCAAACAGAGGTTTCAGATGGATGCACTTCAGCAGCTGAAGAGGACACAGTGCTAGCACATCGATACCTCAATACTTTCTCAAAGCTATGACACCTGCAACAAGTGATCCAAGTCTGGATCGGAGCCAAAGCATCACATCTTAAGGGTATTTGCATGATGGCCAACAGTGAGTGAAGAGTTTTTGAGTAAGGTAGGACTCCACTGCAGCAAGCTTGTTGTCTAGTAAGGCTAAGGAATAGTGGAAGAGGAATGCAAAGTCTTGGGAAAACATTGGTCTTCCATATACTAGCTTACCTTGAAGTTCTTCAGCTGACATGTCCTTAAAAGAACAAAACCAAAATCCCCTCTAACCTAATTTAGGAAAAAAACAACCAAACAAAAATAAAAAACACAGTGTGATTCCTCACACCTTTTCTCTGTTCAAGTTACAGCTGCTACTGTGTCTTAAACTTCAGCTTTCAAGAAACAGCTACTCTTTTTTCTATTGCCCATTTTTTACCAGTGCTCAACTCCTCATACTGACTCCTAATACAGCATTTTACTCCAATCCCACCCTTAGCCTCATCATGTCTCCTCCTCGTACTTTTCTGCTCTCCCGGAGCAAGACTTCAGCTTCCATTTCACAACCCTGTAGACATGGCAAGCAAGTCCATATGCCGGATCATCCAAACTAAAACTGTCATTCTACATGAACAGGCTGGGAGTCGAGCAAGAAAATCAAAGTCAGCGGAGCAGGTCACAGGCCCTCGACAGAGGCCTTCAGTCACCCGTCAAGCACCTTTCCTGTTCAAGACGTGTCCAGAATCAGGAGTAAAGTAATGCCTGGGACAAATCCTAGCCCCCCAAATTCAGTGTCTTGCACAAGACTTCCACAGGTAGTAGAGAACAGAGCTGATGAGCTCATGCAGGTATCTCCCCTGCTGTCACACTTCCTTGACACAGTTTCCTCAGCTGAGGTTTGAAAATCATCTTGGGGTTGTCCTTCAGCTGCCAGCACACTTGCTGCAATTACTCCCTTCTGCTACAAAGCCTTTTGGGTGTCTCCAGGGAGCCTGGGAAGGCTCTGCCAGCTCTGTATTGTACAAACGTGTGGAACACATAAAAGAAATTACAGATACAGTGCCCCTTAGTTCACCTTCCTTAAACTCCACCTGTGAATTGTACAGTCACAGAGCTTTTCCCTAACTTAAGGTGTACGCATTTTTCTTCAAGCCCCATGAGAAGAGAGATAATGAAAGGGAGATGGGAGTAAAGCAGCAAAAAGGTCACTGTAGGGGAAACTCTAGCTTTTCAAATTTGAGCCTTTCAAGGAAAGAGCTGCTGATTTTCTCTCCCTGCAGAGTATCATAAGGCAGCAAGAAGGTCATTGTAGGGCAACACTGGCTTTTTCAAAGTCAAGCCTTTCAAGGAAAGAATTAATTATTTCCTCTTACTGCTGAGTATCACACCTGTTGGCGTGGTGGAACGCACAGAAGAGAAGAGGCTGTCTGTTGAAAATAAATGAAGTAAAGGATCTGCATTTTTTTTTTATGATTGTGACTGTGTTTCCACCTCTAAGAATGATTATGTTAATTTAGTCTACAAAAACAATGCCAACCTCATCTCACATTCTGGACATGCCTGTTGCAAGTGGCTGCTCTTCCCTCCCTTCTCCTGAAAACCTTTAAACCCGATGGCCAATTTAATGAAGAACACCAGAAGAGGGGAGGTCTCTGATGGCTGTTAAAAAAGTTTGATCTAATTATTGACCCATGAAGAAGAGGCAAGAACATGAGACCCTTCTCTGTACGACATTAGAGAACCCACAGAGGTCTATAGGAAATGACTGGTTGCACTACTTCTGCAACTGCTCCTAAAAGGTTTAGGACGACTCCAGTTTCCATCTGTCTCATCTTCTAATTGCACTCCCTCTTGTTTTTAAGTAACATTTTCTTAAAAGTATCTGGTAGAAAACGCCAGGTGACACCAGTGTTTATAATGTCCTGTATTGTAATTATAGTTTTAAAAAAAAAGTCAGTTATCAGTCATGTGTATGTAAAAATTATACCCACTGATGATCTTCCATACTCCTCTGCTCTCCCTCCCCTGTTTTTAAGACTTAATGCTTCTGTGACAGCCACAAAGATGACCAATACAGAACTACTGATGGGGCATCATGAAAATAACTTTATTTGCTTTTCACTGAATTACAGTCATATAACAGTGAGTGCTTCTTTCTCGCCATCCCAGGATGTACAGGTTTGTCTCTACCGAGATTATTTGATATTGATTAACAGTAGAGAAGTAGAAACAGCACAAATCTTTTTTTTTTGAGCTAGAAGCATCTGCTCAGCATCACATGCTGCCAAAACAAAGCAGCAGCTTGTTCCTTGTCCCACTAGAACAGTAGCTCAAAAGGCCACATTTTAAAAAACCCAGATACTCACCAGTGCATCACTCTCATCACCTGGGTACTATTATAAAACCAAAGAACCCCACATAGAACAACTATGGCATAGAACAACTCAGGAAATCTACAGAGAATGCTACAAGATTTGTCTACTGTTTGCTTTCAGCTCCTCCAATCAGCCATATGCAGAACATGGCAAATGCTTATGTACAGTCTGTTCCACTTCACTATTGATATCTGAAAGTTGCTAGCAACACAGGCACAGTAACTGTAAAAACTACTGTACAATTAAGTGCATCTTCAGGTGGCTTAAATGAACTCCAGCTACCTGCTCTGGAGTGGCTCTAGTAAATGCCCACTTCCTTTGTTCCTACTGCTCATGCACCTATGATGTGCAGGACCCGCAATCCATGTAAGTTATTAAACCTCCTCTGAACACAGCCAGAACATCAGAGGGCAAGGAACCATACAAATAAATAAATAAATAACTATAAGAGTGCAGATACAGGACAACCTGCCCCCTGTGAGCAAAGCACCCTGGAGTCTCTCCTTTAAAAGATGAACTGCCCGCTCTTACTAATAAAGAAAAATAGCAGCAGCAAGTGTGAATACAGGTAGAGTACAGTTTTCCTAAGATCACCAGTTTTTATTCAGTAACAATAAAAAGCTATTTAGCACTTATAAAAGCGAGTAATTCTGCCCATCTTGATTGTGATATGATGGGTTCTAACACAGTAGCAGAGATATCTTGGCAATTACACTTTCTGCGGTGAGCCATGCAGTAGTATTGTATTAAGAATGTATTTTAATGAGACTAAAAAAGGAGTCCAAGTCAGGAGTTTACCGTTGACTGTCACTTTTGAAACACGCTAAGCAGGTCTAAACTAATATGAGAAAAGGATTCCCCTCACTGCACCTCTTCTTTTGGAATAATTCATTAGCTAAATACTTTTCAACCCATCCAGTCAAAGATTAAGTCCTAACTGAAGTCTCTTGCCTCATTTAAATGGAGCCTACTAACTTTTGTTCTATTATAATCCCCACTGCTATTTTGCGTCAATCACTGCTCTGAAAGAAAACTCAGTAAATCCACCTTAATTATTTTTTTAAAAAACAGAAAAAGCTCTGAATTAAAATGTCAGTGAGAATCTCTGTCATTAGCATAAAGAAGACTGGTACTTTTGAATGAGCAACTCAAACTTCAGGGATGGATGAAACATTCTTCTGTTATTTTTTCCTGTCTTCTCACAATTTTAAGATAAAGAGGAGACAAAAGTTATCGCTCACTGCAAGGGGAGGAGCTGAATAGCTCTAAAATGGTATCCACCAGCTTATGGGCTTTTTGTTGGGGTTTTTTTTTTTTTTCTTCTTTTTTCTCAATAAAGCCAACATTTTGACCCAGAGAATACAGAACTTGCCAAGACTTTCAAATATTCAGCTAAAGTTTTTAAATAATCCAAATGCCCTCAAAAGCAAGAAAACAAACAAGCCCTTTCCCCTCTCCACTCTCCATTTGGTCAAAAAGAAAAGAGGTACGAGACAACTTGCACGGTTACGTCTTAAATTCCATTTGTTTTTACATACAAAAAGTTTCCTGGGACTCTGCCAGAATATTTAGGATCAAAATTATTACTGATGCTCACTGCATAGTTATCAGACCACATGATTTACGGCATCCATTCTGTTCAGGAAAAAGGAGACGTTGCTATAATATCTATTAGTAATCTGTCACTGTTATTTACATGGGGGAAAAGTGTTAATAAAGGCTGGCATTTTTCCCTGGTTCATTTCAG
Source organism: Ardeotis arabs (assembly GCA_011801015.1). NCBI lineage: Eukaryota > Metazoa > Chordata > Aves > Otidiformes > Otididae > Ardeotis > Ardeotis arabs. The sequence goes on along the minus strand of JAAGAY010145449.1, from coordinate 5,901 downwards.
GTGCAGCACCAGATCCCGCTCAAAACTGGCTGGTACGCTGCCTGGAACAGGCTGTCTCCTCTCTGTAGCTGTACTGCGGATGCCTTCCAGCAGCACGGAGGTGCCAAACCTGTTCTAGACTCTTTCCTGCCTTCTGGAAACATGACTATCCCTCACAGCATAATCACCTCCGTCTGAACACCTTTTAATTCTCATGTTGTAGGTTTTATCCCCTCTAGTTCTTGTAGACACTGCCTGTTTATGAATGCTGAACAGGAAAGCAAATCTGTGTATCTGAAGATGAAGCCCAAGCAAAACTGAAGCTAAGTTATTCTTTGTAATACAAGCCAAAACGGCACCAGTGGAGCTGACTTATATACTTTGACAAAGCTAGAGTTTATAACAACATGAAAGGTTATTCTGTTGGCAGGCAGTGATGACAGAGAAGCCGTGGCCAAACTCTGGCTCTTAAGCTGTTCTGTGTTTGCTTACACACAATTCAAACAAAGGTTCCCAGCCAAGGCTCACCCGCCTGGTCAGCCATGGATCAGTATGCACTGGCACACAGACAGCTGGGCAATCCAATCTTCCCAGCCTTTGGCTAAATGAGCCATGAGAGGCTGGTGCCACTGGCTCAGCCTGGACTCCTGACACAACTGGGCCATCATCACTGGAAAGCTGCCGCTCTCCCTCAGCTACGTGACACGCTTAGGTTTCCCTTCCCTACTTATTGCCCTATAAAGACATGTGTCTCACGGCTCGACTGGAGACTCTGATAAATGGTACAGAGCTGGGAAGGCTGACCTCCCATACACTACCACTGGTCTGTTATTTTCTTAATACAATAGCAGAGCAGAGAGGCGTATGTTCAGCCTCCAGCAGTCATGCAGGAGACCTGTGTTCACCCATTCCTCTCACCAACTAGAAATCTGAAAGACAAGAAGTGATGCATGATAAAAACATCCTAACAACAACCTCCCCCTCCAGAAATGAGAAACCAAGTTTGTATTTGCGATCTAGTGAAGAGAAATACTTCCTGAAATGCTTGATCTAATCTCAGCTGAGCTTTGTGTAGCAGTCAGGAACAGTTAGAGACATGCCTCCAAAATCTCTTCTCCACCCTCAGCTGAGTAGTCCTGATAAATGCCCTGGGAACAGCAAAAATGAATATTGCAATGCAACAAAAACCCCACAGGATATCCTAGCCTGATGAAGAATTATATTAGGCTCATTGGACCAACTCCTAGCTGATTAAAAACATTCAGCACTCATCACATAACAGTGTAGTAATTCAATACTATTATTTAGCTGTATTTTCATTTGCATAAATAAAGCCAAGGAAAACACCTTCTCTGTGCTATAAATTGTTGCTCTTCAAGGTTTTTGAGAGTAGCACTTTCTTTTACTTGGGAGCTGCTTAATAAACTACATCCATCATTATTTAGCCTTCTCTTGTGTGTTGTGCTCTAGTCCTCCTGCTGGATTCCAAGAAGACAAATCATAGTGAATTACTAAACCTTTAATTTACTTTTGATTAAAAAAAACTAAAGGGAAGGAGAGGCAATATATACACACAGACAAACTGCTTCAAAGGCAATAGAAACTCTGGAAGATGCAACTATGGATTCTCCCACCTCTTTTTTTTTCTCTTTTTAGATTCCAAATGGACTAAAAATCAGCCTCACATATGCAAGGGAGAAGCTTAGATTCGCTGGATGGAAAGATGTACCATGCACCAGTCGGTCAGACAACCACTTTGCTGGTTTCAAGGTTACTGTTAGACTGAGTTAACCCTTTTTCACAGACATTTTTGTGCAAGAGAAAATGATGCATAAAGACAAAATAGCTTCCTAAATTGTGAATATAAGGAACATAAATTCCAGCTGAAAATGTAGTCTTGCACCACGAAAAGGAAATTATCCTCTAAACCCATTGACAGTACTACTCTAATACTGAACTGGCAAAATCATATGGAGCCACAAACTCAAATGGCCATCCAAGCCCGATAATAACTACTTACTTCAAGATTCAATCCTACACTTAATCTCCCACAAAATACCCCTGTAAATAAATAACACATTTCCCAGAAATAGGTGTAACAGAATTATCATAAAACAGAATACAGTATTTGTTCATTCTACACAAACAGACACAGATTGGGAGTGAGCTTCTATTAATTCTGTTAAAGAACACAAGCTCTAACATACATAATGAATCTGTCAAAGGTAATAAAATCAGAGAAAGCAACACTTCAAACATTTTATGGGTTCCTTCTGGATGAAAAACTTGATGAAAAAACAGTTTAAAAAATAGAGCTGTAAATTAAGTAAGAGACAACATACAAATTATCTTGACAAGGAAAGAGAAGGGCGGAGGAAAGGTATAACTTTATAACACAGCACACACATCAGACCTGGTGGTATAGCCATGGGTAACAGAACAAGAGAAACAAATAACAAATTAAAAAATGCACCCTTTGATTGATTGGAGCATCACCTCTGTGCAACTCACTTCTGTGTTTTGGTTTACTTATCAAGGCAAGACCAAGACTTACTTCCAGTGAGTCCAAAAGAAATGAAAACAAAATCAAACCCAAAAGGCAACCTTCACCCAAAAGCAGGAAATAAACTCTCTCCAATTTCTTCTTTGAGTGGGATGAAGAAAAATAGAAGAAATAGCTTTTCTATGTAAGAGGCATCCTAATTTAAAAATATATGTTCTTTAGAAACTTGAACTTGCAAAGTCCTGAGAGTCCCCATCTAATCCTGCAAAAACTTAAAAGCACAAGGTACGTCTCAGCTCACATGTACCAGTGCTGTATCTATTCCCTCTGCTGGACTGGGATGCCTAGCAAACCATCACTTAGGTTTGTAATCACGAAGGAGGCTGGCACTAACTATTAGTTTGAAAATGCTGAGAAAGCAGCTGATATTTCTGCTGTCACTGGCTATGGGCAATTCCTTTTCAGCCAAGAGATGTGGTAGTCAACTAAGGACAACAAATTACCCCTTCTACATCCCTGAACTTACATGTCTGGGCCTGAACTATTCAAAGGTCAAGCACATGCTTAACTGTTTTGCTGGTAGCCACCCAGGTGACTACAATCATCAGCTCCTCTCTGTGTACAGACCGGCTGGATAATCACAGATTTTAGGAAAATCAGATCCTCTGCCCTATAACATATTCCCTTTTAAACTGGTCAGCACTTTCTTAGGTACACACTTCTCTGGATGTGCCATGTACATACATTTGTGGGTATCTATACAAAATGCTGCATAATTTTCTAAAAGCCCACAACTCCATGTTTGACTGGCCAAAGCACAATTTCAGTGGCTGCCAGCTCAGCAGAGTGTCCCTCAACTTAGCCAGCTGTAACAATCAGTTTTCTGTTTACACTGGTAGGGGGTAGGGGGTGTGGAGAAAACCACACACACTAAAATCAAAATAGGCCAAATCTGTCTCACTCTGTATTTATCTGGTCACTTGTCTTATTTGTCTCACTCTGTGTTTATTTTTACACCTATATTGTGGTTTAGCCCTGGTCACCACACAGTTTCTCGCTCACCCCCCCCAGTGGGGTGAGGGAGAGAATTGGGAAGAAAGGAAAACTCGTGGGTTGAGAAGACGACAGTTTACTAGAACAGCAAAAGAAAATTACAATAATAACTGAATATAAGGATACTAAAATATACAAAATGAACAATGCACGATTTCTCACAAGTCAATGTCCGAATGACTGATACAGCCCATCCTGAGCATGGAAACAAAACCAAGCAGCAAGCAAAGGAGCGAGAAGGAGAGAGCAAGGGATGTCAGAGATGCTCCCCTTTGCAGGCAACCCCTGCTTATATACTGAGCATGACGTTTATGGCATGGAATACTCTCCTTGGCCAGTTTGGGTCATTTATTCTGTGTCTTTCTCCCAGCTTCTTTCATCTGCACATTAGTGAGACCTGGAAAGCTGGACAGTGTCCTTGGTCTCATTAGCAACAACTCATAACCTCAGTGTGTTTATCAACATTCTTCACATACAAAATACAAAACACACCAGCCATTGAGAGGAAAATTAACTTCATCCCTGCTGAAACCAGGACAACTTATGCACACACATATATGTGTATATGTATGCACGTGCGAATGCAAATCACTAAGATGAATCAAGAAAAAGGTGACTCAGGAGCTGAGGTATAAAGCTTGGATTCAACTCCAGTTTCTGCCACAGGCAACTTTTGAGATCCTTGGATGTCATTCAAATTCAGATGCTTCCTAGTTTCTCATTAATTTCATTTAACGTGAGACACTGTCTCTCTGTGGGATATTCACTTTACCTTCAGGTACCTTCCTAAATTAGGAGACCAGGCTCCCACTGCAGCCAGCCATAGAAAGAGGCTGCCCAGCAAACTGATCCAGAAAAGAAGCTCCATACATTCAAAACACACTGGAGGACCTTCTTTCTTTATTGAATATATAACTAAAGCTAACTTTAACTAAGGCAGCTAAAGTCTTTGCCTGCAGTGTGGGTGTGTGCATGTGCATCAGCCTCCCATGCATTTTAGTTCCAGTCCATAAAAGAGGAATGACAATACTTCACTGTCTCATAACTGTTTCAGGAGAATAAGCACATGAAAGGCTGGGAGATGTCAAGGTACTGAGGTGATGTGGTCAAACAGGTGATAGACAGTGACCTAAAAAGAACAGATTTTAACCCCTGAGAGGTTTGTGATGCAAAGCTGTGAAGATTATGCAGCAGACTTGAACTACTTTGGATGTACTGCATGTGAAGAACCAGCCCATTCAACAGTTTTACCTGGGGTTCTTGGGAGGTGTACTGGTTTTGTGTAGTGGAAGGGCAGGGGGCTACAGTGGCAGCTTCTGCGAGAAGCTGCCAAAAGTTTCCCCTTTGTCTGGTGAACCTGGATGGGTCTAGGATGGACCTGCCACTGGCCAGGGCCAATCTCATTGTTGATATTGATAACGCCTCTGTTATAACATATTTAAGATGGGGAAAATAATAATTAAAAAAAAAAAGAAAAAAGTAAAGGAGTGAAGAAGCAGAAGTGGGGGCAGAGAGGGGGAGGCGCAAGTCTTGAGGGTCTTGTGGCCCTCATCCTCTGGCCTCCCGTCAGGCAGCCATCTGGGCCGAACTAGGGCCAAGACAAGTGAAGAGCGGAGATGTGAAGGGAACCTGAGAGGCGTCTGCCTGAGCCTGATTGTGAAGAATTTCTTGTGAGAGGAACCGCTGCAGATGCCAAGGTCAGTTCAGAAGGAGGGGGAGGAGTAATGCGGCTCCTGGCCAAGATTCCCCTGCAGCCTGTGGTGCAACCCATGGGGAGGCCGGCTGTCCCCCTGCAGCCCATGGAGGTCCACGGAGGAGGAGAGATCCACCTGCAGCCCATGGAAGACCCCACGCCAGGGCAGGCGGATGCCTGAAGGAGGCTGTGGCCCGTGGAAGGCCTGCAGTGGGGCAGCTGTTCTGGAGGGACTGCACCCCATGGAAGAAACGACCCACGCCGGAGCAGTTTCACGAATGGCTGTAGCCTGTGGGAGGGACCCCACACTGGAGCAGGGGAAGAATGTGAGTTCTTCCCCTAAGGAGGAAGGAGCAGCGTAAAGTGACGTGTGATGAACTGACTGTAACCCCCATTCCCTATTCCCCCCTGTGCCGCTTGGGGAGAGGATGGAGGTAGAGATAATCTAACATTAAGTTAAGCCTGGGAAGAGGGAGGGATAGGGGGAAGTTGTTTTTTTGTTATCTTTCTCATTATCCTGTTCTAGTTTTATTAATAACAAATTAAGAAGAAAGGGAACATAACCCCCATTTTTAAAAAGGGGAATAAGGAGGACCCGGGCAACTACAGGCCGGTCAGCCTCACCTCTGTGCCTGGCAAGGTCATGGAGCAGATTCTCCTGGAAACCATGCTA
>JAAGAY010145448.1:0-12934 GCA_011801015.1 Ardeotis arabs | reverse complement strand
GTCCCAGAAAATCCAAAGGGGAAATATAAACAGAGCAAAAACTACATGAGGCAAGTAGACACAGACAACTGTATTTAAGTAATTGAGCTGTAGGTAGCAGTGTCAGTGCATTGATTCATAGGAAGGATAACTCACTTCCCACAAGGAACACAACAGTGATTAAAAAAAGTCCACAGTTCAGAGAAATCCACCTGATCATGGGAATACATTACATAATTGCAGGTATTGGTATTCAAGTTTAAAGGTTTCCTATTCTTAAGGGGTAATTATTTCAAGTACACTTAGCATTAGATCCTAGCAAGCAGCCTTAATGAGGTCGCGAGGCTGCAGTAGGTCACTCAGATCAGTCCTCATGAGATAACCAAAGACTGGTAATTTACACAGACAAACATCTACACCAAAAGGTCAACATAAATCCTCTGGCAAATCTTACCGACAGCAGTCAGCAGCAGCTCTGAATGACTGACAATAAAGATGTTTAAAAAGGCTTCTGAGCCATAAAATATACAAAAATAAGTGGTGAGACTGATAGCTGTGTATTAAGAAGCATTAAAATTAAAGGAAACAATTAGAGGGAAATATTAATTTGACTTCCAGCTTAACTTTGGAATAAACCTCACAAAAAGCGTGCCTAGAGCAGAACATCAAATGCAAGGCTGGAATAAACTGTAATACACTTCCTTCCCCACCCTTCCCTTCCACGTTGTATGGGGTTTGTCTCAGTGATTTATAGACTTCAATGTTTAAAATTAAAAAGTCGCTGCCATGAAAATTAGGTTTTACCGTACTTCACGACAAAACACAGGAAATAATGGAGATTATCTTCTTGACAGGATAAGAATTAAAGAAAGCGTTATTGGCTGCTATCCACCAAGTTTGGCAGTACAAACAACATTATAAATCAAGTTAAATGACAAAATAAGAACAAGGACACCACACAGGCAAGTAACTACACCTTAAAGAGAGGGGGAGGGTAACAATTTCAGCTAAAAGAGTGCACATAAAGTGGACACATCCAACAAATCGCTATTCTCATAGCAGTCAAACAACTTAATAACACTGTATTGAAACTAAGATTGTACTAAGTCTTATATACAGCTGAACAGTTTTATAATGAAGTGATTTAAAGACTGCATTAAAAGTCTGGCTAAATGTTGGAAGCAAGAAGAGTGACCTCAAAACAGGCCACTCATGCTATAGTAAAACAGCCTGCTCTCTTTGCACATCTAGTACCTCACATAAGGGTTTCCTAGTGCTTTAAGGTAAAAAGACATCTTTTTTCCTTTTCTTTTTCATAAGGTGTAAAAATAGAGTGGGCAACAGTGTCCTTTTAGAGGTTTAATATTCCTAGAAATAAACGCAAAAAGGCATTTAAAACATAAACTAAAAGTATAACAAAATAAAAAATACTCCAATAGACTTATACAAATTGAATATTAGTTTAAAAAAGGAAGCCTAAAATCAAGAGAAAAAATTTCAAAAGGAAAGAATAAATAATATTGCTCTTCAAAGGTTAGCTTCCTAGAGTAAAAAAAAAAAAAAATAAAAAAATCACAAAACCTGAATTTTATCTACTCTGTATTTGAGTAAAATTAAGTACATGTGAAGGAAAATGGTCCTAGAAGAGAGCATTAAGGCTAACCTCCCCTGGAGACTAGGCCTCACCTTCCTTTCCCTTCTACTTCCTCCTCAAACTTGGGTATTTTTTAAATCCTAAGAAGCACAGTTTTTCCCCTACAGCTTCGTTTTTTTTTTTTTTTCAATTTAGCTTTTTTGGTTTGGAGAAGTGATGGAACAGGAAACACAAACGCATGCAGGTGATCAGGATAGCTTCTGCTTCACAGACTCCTCAAGAGATCGATCAAAGATTAGCCTTTTCCTTGCATGGTGGCAGTATTTTGACTCTCTCCTCCATCCACTTCCAAATTTTCACAGAAGCACGTAGAAACTTTCGAGCAAACTACTCCACATCAACTGAATTTAACAAAGATTCAAGACTCACACAAAAGGCCAGGCAAACAAATAAAGTAGTTCCAGAAACCCTTGCCTCCTCAAAGCACGATAAAAATTCCTACAAGACAATCCCAGTTACATTCTCACTTACCTTTGCTTTCTGAAGGGGTGCCATGCGACAGCACAACACTGCAGAACAGTTTTTGCAAACTTCCATGAACAGTTTTTCATGTTCCCTGAGTGCAAGAGAGAGGCTGGTCCCATCCACAACCAGTCCATGCTGGATAACATGGTCTTCCTTTATTCTATTCCAGGACAAAAAGGATGGCTTTGTATTGGTGTAATGGAAAAATTTAAATTTTGTTATGAACTATGCAGTTGCCCATACAATAAACAAAGAAGTTAGCCTCTTTGACTGCTTCTTCAGGTCTGTTGTTATACTAATAAAGAGATATCTAAAAAGGCAACTTCATGTGTCTGGCACATACATCAAAGAGTGTCATACAATTTGAAAATAAAGGAAAATCAAGCTAAGATCATCACTGAGATAATGACATCTCAGGTATTTTACCTCTTGGCTAGCTGCCTCAGTTGCTCTGCACATGTACTGTCTGACTTGTGCTGCACAAGCTCAAGGATGTTCATGGTTCTGTGAAAGTGTCCACATGATAAACTGACACTAACAGCCGTTTCGTGCTTATCTCCAGTGAGAACCCACACTTTGATGCCAGCCAACCTGAGTGCTTCTATAGTTTCTTGGACTTTCTCCTGCAGTCTAGAAACAAGAAAAAAAGAGCTTGCACTGTAACCCCACGTTACTCCTGTAACCCCACTGTCACGATGATTTAATACTGCATTTCCAACGTTACGTACATTTTCAGAGAATCATAGTCTGGCAGATGACATTCTTCTACCAACAATAAAACAAAGGCCTTGATGAAACAAAAACTGAGCTTCAATACTGCTAAGTGATCAAAATTTTATAATAAGCACATCTCAATTTAAATTAGGCACCATCGCTGCATTTGAGAAGCTTTAAAACAGTCCACAACAATTACTACCTACTGTGGCAAATGAAAAGCTTTTAAGTGCTCCATCTGTACACTCCAGTGCACATACACCCTCAGACTTACAGAATACACAGCAGAATGCCTTGTAAAGCAGCGATATATAGAAGTCTTCTCAAGTAATTAGCCATTACCGTAAATATTTACTGCAATTATTCTGTTTCATATACATTAAATCTCTCCTGATGAAGCACACTGTATGCCATCATTATTAATCAAAAATTAGTTGGTATTTTGAATACACCTCAATCCAAAGAGCATAAACATACTAAACAAGAAGAGCACAGAACTTCTGGTGGTGGCGGGAGAGTTTCTGATGGCACACCATACATCATATATCAGTTATAAATCTTAAAACTCGCTATGTATTTGAGTGCAGTTCACAGAAATTCCACTGCATACTTGTCTTCTACTCCTGTAGCCCCAAGTAATTCCAGATCCCTTTCTATGAAGTTGAATACATCTGCTAATCTTTCTTCCCGTTGTTGTAAGGCAGTCCTGGCCTCATGAAGACGTTTGCCAATTTCTTGATACTCCTCAGGTGTGAATCTTCTGTAGGCTACGCACAAAGTTCTTAGTCCTTTCTGTGAGAAAATAAAAAGACTAAATTCAGAGTAGGCAAGATTCTGATCTAACAAAGTGTCACCTGCAATTTGTTCAAGTCACAGAATTTGTACTGGAAGAATTTTCTTCCAATCAGCTGGGCAAACATACACACTTACCAAAGCAAATTCATCCACATGTATCCTTGTTTTGTCTATTTCTCCACTTTTACTACGAGGAAGAATAGAAGATTCTGCTCCCTTCGTGAATAAAAGCTTTTCCCCTAAAAAGTAAAACAGACCAGAAATTAAGAATACACACCGTTCAAGAAGTTCTCGAGTGCAGCTTCTGCAACTCCTGATCACTTACCTGAGGGACTCTCTACAATGACACTCATTCGTCTGCGATTTGGATCAAACTCCAAAACGTGAAGTAATTTATACCTGTATTTTGTGTCATAACAGAAGAGGGAAGGAGAAGACGACATATTTAGAAATAAGTTTCCAAAGACAATTACTTAGAAATACACACTTTCCCCAAAGTGTCATTTTTAATATAGAAACTCTAAAAGTAATACTGTCACAGTTGAGGAATTATCACTGTTATTGGTGTTTGTGTAATTGATTGATTTTCATCATTTTATATACGTTTAACTCCATTCTATGAGAATAAAAGGTTCTTCTATGCGTAGGAATAGTTTCTGGAACACTAGTTTTAAATCTGGAGATTACAATCAGCTCCTACCTATTCCTTTATCTTTCTATCATTACTTCAGGTGTAACTTTGAAAACTACATTCTATTTCTAACACTTGTAAAGAAGATATCAAGGGAAAAGCATTAAAAAGAGCAAGCTGTGGAAAGGCAAGGTTTTCTTATGAACAGAGAGAATTAAGAGAAGAACATTGTATTAATCCTAACTTCTGTCCTTCAAAACAAGGAATAAAAATGAATACCTTTCTGGTTTTCCGAGACTCTTTACTTCCATACTATCCCCACTAGTTCCAGTAAATACTACTCCAACCCTAAAAGGAAAAGAAATACACTTAATCATCACTTTAGACATAATGCCTATTGGTTGTTGGTGGCAGGAGGAAGAATAGAGAAGAGAGGGAGACACTTATACCCCACTACTGTTCTCAGAAGAGGAAGAATGTCCACTTTCTACAATATTTTAATAGCAACATACTCTGTCCTTTATAATTTCTTGAGGATTTCCACAAATATTTTAAATCATCACTTTCTAATATGCCTAGGTTTTTGTGTATTTTATTTCCATACGTTTTCATAGTAAACCAACAGTGTCAGGCCCTGGGCTTCACAATCTTTCTGAGCAATTTTTAAGGTTGCTTTTACAACGAATTGCCTGCCCTAGTAGGCAATTTCTACAATAGATAGTTCTGGCAGTCCAACTTACCGGCTTGCAGCTTCAACTAAAGCTTTCTCATCTGGTGAAGAAGCGTAATACTCCAATGGGGATACTATTCCATTGGCATGCCAGGGACCATCAGCACCATCTGTTTGATCTGCATTGATCTGCACTGTATGACAAAGGCAAACTGCTTTCAAGAAGAGTTCTTCCTCTTTCATCTAGAAGAGAGAAAAAACTTTATCTGTAACATTTAGGTATCAATCCAGTTTTTAACATACTGAATAAAAAGTGTTTTTACTTAAAAATCTGCCCAATATCCATGTTAAATAATAACATCTCAACATGTTTAATAAACATTACTTGTTCAGTAACACTTAATAGCTTCAAACTATTCAGAAATTCTGATTTTTGTTTCAAAAATGTTAATGCTAGAAGAATATTTCTCGGAAACAAAACACTTTCTATCTAGGATGTTGAGGGGAGGGGGTGGGACACGACTCTTACCAAACTATGCCTATTTCCATCTGGAGAATCTTCAGAAAATCCCTCTGGAGTTAGTTTACCATTGACCTCTTGGTACTTTATGCCATTAATGGAGCACTCCCGAAACTGCATCTCATTTTCAGTCAATGTACCAGTTTTGTCTGTAAACACATACTCTACCTTTTGTAAATTAAAACAAAAAACAGACTTAGAATTGCAGGTATTTATTAGAAAAAAAAAACAACCAAACAAACAACAAACAAACAACAAAAACATCCCAACTCACACAATCAACTACATCCCTTTTTTTCCATTATGTAAAAATTTGAATTTCTGCCATCAGATACTTTATTTTCAAATTAATCAAAAATCAAAGTGCAGCCAATAAAAAGTCCGTAGTAATGAATTTTAATATTAAAAAAGTAGAAAATAGAAGGCGGGAAAAAAAAAAAAAGACAACATTTTTTACTCTACCTGTCCCAGTTCTTCATTGAGGTCGGAAGTATTTACTTGCGCTCTCTGGTTTGTTTCCTCATGATAGAGGTCAAGATCCCAGCCAATAAAAAAAGATCCAAGAAATTTCTGCATCTCAACAGTCACATAAAGTGAAATAGGTATGATAAAATTGTAAAGTACTAGAAAAGCAAGAAAATCCGAAATAAATCTCAGAATCTACAGGAGAAAAAGAGAAAATGTAAAGATTACTGTAGTAATCAGGTGAAACAGGGTTAATTAGTTATGTTTCAGTACATACGAGAAATGAAAAATTGACAAGATCTGGAGGAGACCACGTCCCACGTACACACTGGAGAGACAACACACACAGTGACAATGCAGGCATTTCCAGGTTGCCCCAGTAACGCACCTTCAGTCTGATGCAAAAAGACTGCCTAAAGCTATGACTGGATGTTTCAGTTCTCAAGTTCATTAATTTTTGTCCTTTCTAGTGAATTTGTCAGGAGGGCTGCCAATTAATATTAACTGTCACGGTGATTCTGTTTTCAAACAGGTCTCTTGAATGAGTTGGGTCTGAAAAAACTAACATGTTCTCCATTCCATCAAATACCCCCATTCATAGAATTTTCTAAGGAACTATAAATGGTGAAAGCATGATATTCCATGTTGTCAGAGGAACCTGCAAGTATTTTGTATTGGTTTAGCATAGCAGAGTGAGAATAGCGTTTCTGTCTACTGGCATTCCCCAGAGACACGGGTGATCCACACCACATGACAAGAAGGAGACAGTGTGGATTTTAATGGCACAGACTTCTTTTATGCCTCTTCAAATCATTGTGTTCGACACATACATTTCAGATAAACAGCTATGTAATAGGATAGAAATTTCTCTTTATTAGGTATGACAATTTTAAACTCTGGGAAGACTCTTACTAGTACTCGAATACTGAGCAAGGGAGAGCAGAGATGAGAAAAACTGGGACATCTCTTTCAAGTCTACCAGATACTGGTGTAGGGGAACATTTTGAAGAAAGAGAGTATACAAGTAGTCAACAGTTTGCAAAGCTAAATAATGTCTGTGCTTCCTAATTAGAGAGTGTTGCTATAATCACTTAATAAAAGTCAGTACCAATAATTAAGGTGTCTGACAAAACTCAGGAACTCTGTGCCTTAAGAGATCTTCCAAAGTAAACCAGAAAAGATAGATAAAAACTGAGAGCGGTAATTAATGCAAGATATGATATCCTGAGAAGAAGTGACAATCACTAAGGTTAGCGAGTTTCTTCAAGCACTGTCTATTAAGTAACAGTCTGCACAACACAGGACAGGTGAAGAGAGAAAGCCCTGCAAGTAAGGATGTCAGCATATTGAGAAACACAAAGCAGACTGTGGAATAAACAAGGGAGAAAGAAAAACAAAAGACGTGATAGAAGGAGAGTGACACTGCAGAAACACAGATGGCTCTGTATGCTCCTGAAGGCAAAGGTAAAGGAATTGAAAGATTGAGTAAATACTTATCCTGATTCTATTTGGAACTGAAAAGGCTCCACCAGCTAGTCTAACTTACGTAGCAACTACTTCAAATTAAGAGGAGCCAAGAGTTTACTCAGCTGACCATTTGAAACAGTTGGGCGTGCATTAAATGGGTGCAGGTCCGAAAAATAAAAGTGACTAAACAATTTGAAAACTCTTAAATACACATAGTACTTTTCAACAGGCACATTTTAAGGTAAAAATTGTTTTACAATACACTGAAAAAAGTTTTTGATAATTGTAGTGACAACGTGAATTAGTCATTTTAAATAAAATACAGCACAGGTATTTTTCCAGTTAAACTACAACACTTTGCATGACAAGCTTCTGAGAAAGTTGCACGTTCTACTGAAATGCCAGTAAATTCTCAACTCTCCTTGAATCAAAGACATTCTCAAATTACTTCTTTTTCCTTCCTGAACCACTACGTACTAACTGTGAATTCCACTCTACTTGTGAAGCAGAACAGAACTCTCCTGATTTGAGATTTGGACGTTTTTGCACACATAGCACCTAGTGAGCACATTCAATTCTCAACGCTCTGGGAGATGGAGAAGGTGTGGAGGGGTGTGGGTATTAAACATCCGACACCACATCAGGTGTGGAAACTGGATTTCCAGTTCTTCTGTGCTTTGAAAACCCCCTCTACTTCTCAGCTCCCAAACTGCTTTGGAAGAAGGCAGACTTGTATGGAAATCAAAAATTAAACAGAACACAAAAAATTACAGAATTATTTTTAAAAGACACTTCTCAGGACTGCAGACTTAAGGAATACTTCAAAGTACACCTCCAATCTCTACAGAAAAGTGAGAAGGCAAGCAGGAGCTTGAGCAAAATTACATTCTTACAAAATTATCTGAACAATCTCAACATCACAGAATATCCAAAATGCCTGAAGTGAAATCACTGCAATGGAACGCGCACAAGAACAGCCATCCTCCTCCTCTTTTAATTTAAGAAATGACAAAATATACCTAAAAGAACAATAACTATAATAAGAACACAGAACATCAGAAATACATCCTAGCAAAACTAAACATTTTCAAAAAGCTTGGTCTTTTCATAAAGAAAGAAAAAGTCCACGCAGTAACAGAGGTAAGATATTTCTACACAAGGGTGAGGCTACACAGGACTAACGCTCTCAAAAATGCAAGTCTGTGTGCTGTTGACTTAGTAAGTGGATCATGTGGTAGTTACACCTATATCCAAGAACAGAGACATAACAAATATCACATTCGGTACAGAGCGGTTGAGGGTTCCTCAGGTATGCAACGGGGTAGAACTACATTACCTTACTGCTGTTTCTTTCATGCTCTGTTTTTTCATTATACCAAGGCTCATCCCATTTTTCTTCGGCTTGCCACGCATACTTTAAAATAGTGCTCAAAATGGCTTCAAAGAGGAGGATTATTAGATAAATAATCAAAAAGGAATTCATAGACCTACAAAGAGGCAAAAAAACAACCAACCAAACAATTTCAGTTTATTTTACTTAAACTGTTAAGACACTGTGGTTACATTAATTGATCAAAAACTTATTGGACAATTTTTTTTTTTTATTGTATCCTATGTTTGATATGGATATAAAGTTTCTATGTGACAAGCAAGCAATACAAGTGAAAAGAAATCCTACATCTGACTAGGATATACTCTACATATAGCAATATGAAGACTAGGTTAAGGTGCAAGAATACCCCAACAGCTGAATTGTGTCACATCTGTTGTCCAAGATTTTGGAAGCTGACTTATCCTTCTTTTCTTCCCCGAGTATCCAACAGGGCTGTGAAGGCAGTACAAGCAACCATAGTGGAAATCCAAGGCTGCACCTTTTTCTTCAGTTAGAAGAGCACTACCATGTGCATCAGATCATTTAACCCAGGTCATACTATACTATACTAGGCTGTAGTCAAACTTGCCTCTATATCCTGTAACGCTAGCTAGACCATCTTTCCACCCTTGCTTTAACAACTGAACTTTTCGTGTGCACTCCGCTGTTGTATTTGTATCTGGCTATAGAGAAATTATCAATCTCAGATTTTTAGTAACTGGAACAAAGGCAAGATATCAGAATTCCTTTTCCTTTGAAAATAATTCATGAGTTTCAACATATAAATCTCTATTACAGTAACATCTACCTCACAACTATGAGCAAAGATTTTTAAAACTGAGCCTGCAACTTGTGCTAGAAACAAGATTAATTGCAGAACATATATGGATAGGCTATATCCTTTAGTCTATGTGAAACAAAGCTATTTTCCATTATACCACATACTAGGATTCAGGAAAAAGACATGTAAGCAATTAAGACTTCATTTCAATCCATCCTCTTTAAAGGCATGATGCAGTTTTACAGTAAAGGATGCAGAGAACAGCAGAGGCTGGGACTGTTGTGAAAACTGTCTCCGAGTATCGGGTTCAAGCAGCATTTCACCTATCAATAAGCGATCTCCACATCTCAGAAAAACAAACCTCCTGAATTAACTTTTTCTGCTTTAGTCCTTCTTATGCTTGGGTTTTTCAACTTTGTATACTACTGAAAGAATCAATAAAGGATGAAATATGAAGAAAGGGATTTTATCTTTACAGCTTACTATTGAAGGCAAAGCAATTACTCTCTTCCCTTGCCTAGAATCCAATGATGAGACCATCAGGGTTTTTAAGATACCAAGGAAAAACTAAGTTAAAACTCTACAAATAAGAAAGGTACTAGAAAATAAACATACTTTTCTACTGCTGACCGTTTCTGAGATTTACTCTTGTAATTTAATGCCATCTTTGTCTCCATACCTGTATACACTGCAACACCTGGGAAGGAAGAGGAGGAGAAAAGAGTTATACTTTATTTTCTGCATATATAGAACTTGAAGAATTTTTCATTTTAAGAGCCACAGGATAAAAATCAAGATGCGATATTACTTTTGCGTTTACTTCAGTACAATGGTGAGACAGTATTTTGTAACTACTTGCCATATTCTGTTTTATTATAACAGTACTACTGAAGTAATTCTAACACCTACTAAAATGCTGTTCATTATTATGACTGTACTGCTCTTCAGTACATATTTTATGGAAATCAGAATGGTAAATCTCAGGAGAAATTCTTGAACAACGGGTAACAGTAACAACAGTCATTAATCCATTGAAGTTAAGTTATTCCTGTATCAAATCACTTCAAATATTTTCACAGAGTGAAGTTGGAACTTTATATCCTTAGAGATTCTTCAGCATAATATCATTACTTTAATCTATAATCAGGTAACAGTCAATAAGATTTTTACAATTTCTTCAGTGTAAGTACAATTAAAGTACAGTTCACAGACATGTTTTGAGAAGAGAATACTCTTTAAGTATTTAGGTGTCTACAAACCAAATATTTCTTTAGTGTTTTTTAATCTTGCTCCACGAAGTAAGAGACTTTCAGGCCCAAGAGGTCTAAAAAGAAATAGACACATAAGTATTTAAAAATTAGTTGTCCTGTATTCTGTAGGACTACTGAAATCCAGTTTCCTATGCAAAGTTGTCCTATATCCCCTATGAATTCCCACCACAATTCCAACCTCACCCTCATTTAGGTCCATCTTCATTGGTCCCCCCTTCTACCACATCTCACCTATACATCTCCATAGGGCTCTCAGTTTCCTTTCACATCTCCTTCGGTCACCACCATGGTCTCCCACCACTGTTCAATATCCCATACCTAGTGATCGAGCTAAATCTACCGAACAGCTGGTTCAGAGAGACCTGCAAGTTACTTGAGAAGCCAGCAGGCAAACCTGTCGAGCTCACAGTGCTACAGGAGTGCTATTTTAGATTTGGCTATTTTACCCATCTTACTTCTACCCCTCTGTCACACTGAAAATGATCTAGCAAGTTCAAAAGCTATTCACAGCAGAGAAACAAACAACTAGATGGACACAACACCATCACAACAGTGCAAGTTCTGCTTCCTAACACAAGCATAAAACTTCATAAATGTTTCTTCCTCACATCTATCACACCACCATGATATATTGATTTCATTGGCTAAGTTAACTGTAAGTAGCGCTATGAAAATAAAGGTCCAGTCAGCACCAAGGTTCACAGAAGATTAGAACTGTGTGTTCTACTCCAGTGGCTGTATCATCTTTAGAACCTGCCAGCAGGGTTGGTTTGAAATAACAATTAAAAAAAGGTATATTCACTATTTTTGCCAGTGTTTCAAACAAAAGTAGAAATTGAACTGTAGTGGCCAGGTTGACATACTGGCTATAAGCAAAAGAAATTAAGATCATATACTAAGTGCTATGGCATACAAGCCCTTGGGTTTGTCTTACTTTTCCATTAGCTTGTACCACAAACAGTCCATGATCACTATTATATAAAAAAAGCTCTTACACTTGAAGTACCTTTGAAAGCACAACCCAGAGTCACTAAAAAAAAAAAAACACCCAAAAAAGTCCCCAAACCCACACCTTGCCTCCCACAGTTAAACATTTAACTTAATATTACAGAAAATGTGGCAGTTACCATCACAAATACCATGTGCAGCAATTATACACATGGATTATGACAGGTTCTTTAAATTACACATACTTATGTTAATACTTTAGGCTAGACTAAAACTTTAACTGAAAAGTTGAACTAAAACAGACTAAATGCTCAAGCATTTAACCTTTTGTTTTAAGAAACCTAAACATATATTTCTTGATTCAAGTGTTTTTTGCAGTTTGTGCACTAATTTTTGTGACTGTCATGATTTTAACCACCTCCATCAGTTATAAACATTAATCTTATAAAATTTTACTTACCGTACAATTTCTTCAGTTTGATGACTTATAGTTATTCTTCCAACAAATCTATGAAATATGGCCATGTGTTAGAAATAGCTACAAAGAGACTCAAAAATGTAAAAAGCTCCTCTATATTTACAAAAAAAAAAGTCATTAATAGTTCACAAGTGCAAAATAATCACCTTTTTTATTAACCAAACTAAAACAATATGGCAACAATATGGCAATAATTTCACAAAAGATACTTAACAACAGAAACATTTACCCTTCAAAAGAATAGTCATTTCATAGAATCATAGAATGGTTAGAGTTGGAAGGGACCTTCAAAGGTCATCTAGTCCAACCCCTCTACAAGGAGCAGGGACATCCCCCACTAGATCAGGTTGCTCAGAGCCTCATCCAGCCTGGCCTTCAACGTTTCCAGGGATGGGGCATCCACCACCTCTCTGGGCAACCTGGGCCAGTGTTCTACAGCTCGCATTGTAAAAAAAATTTTTCCTAATATCCAATCTAAATCTACCTCCCTCTATTTTGAAACCATTACCCCTCAATCCTATCACAACAGGCCCTACTGAACAGCCTCTCCCCATCTTTCTTGTAGGCCCCCTTGAGGTACTGGAAGACCGCTATCAGGTCTCCCCAGAGCCTCCTCTTCTCCAGGCTGAACAGCCCCAACTCTCTCAGCCTGTCCTCATAGGAGAGGTGCTCCATCCCTCTTATCATCTTTGTGGCCCTCCTCTGGACCTTCTCCAGCTGGTCC
>JAAGAY010145447.1:0-16608 GCA_011801015.1 Ardeotis arabs | reverse complement strand
CCTCTCAGCATCTGCGTGGCCTCCTCTGGACCCTCTCCAACAGCTCCACGGCCTTCTGGTGTTGGGGGCTCCAGAGCTGGACGCAGCTCTGCAGGGGGGTCTCACCAGAGCGGAGCAGAGGGGCAGAATCCCCTCCCTCGCCCTGCTGCCCACGCTGCTGGGGATGCAGCCCAGGGTGCCGTTGGTTTCTGGGCTGGGAGCGCACGTTGCCAGCTCATCCACCAGCACCCCCAAGTGCTTCTCCTCAGGGCTGCTCTCCATCCTTTCATCCCTCAACCTATTTTGATACCAGAGATTGCCCCAAGACTTTGCACTTGGCCTTGTTGAATCTCATGAACTTCACCTGGGCCTACTTCTCAACCTTGTCCAGGTCCCTCTGAATGGCATCCTGTCAACTGCACCACTCAGCCTGGTGTCATGAAGAAGAGATGCCACACAACTGTACCGATCTCAAGAAGGATCTCCAAAACTCCCTCTGGCTAGACCTTTAGCTCCCTCATGAAGCACAAAAAAAGCAGAAACACAGGCAGAAGATCAAGGCATCATCGTTATGCAAGCAATCCTAGAACACATGACAACATCACAGACTGGCAGGGGAATACTGACAGTTTATTTCACAGAGCATTGCAGAGTTTATTTCGGTCTAGGTCTATTTTCATCAAAAAAGTATCATCCTTTTAAAAAAAAAAGGTAGCAAATCTTCAGGACTATAATGGTAACAGTGCATCACGCATAAAGTTTGGGTCTTGTCATTAAAAAAAAGAAATAAATGTGAATTGTGAAAACAACTCTTTGTTGGATTGCTTTTAACACTCCCAAGCTTTTAAGCACTTGACTTTTCAATAAAGTCATCTCCAAGGATGAAAACAGAACATGCAGGTGATTATCAACAGATGCTGGATTTAAACAACATCTCTCACTTGGCAATGACAATCCACTAGGAATGTTTCAATACAGCACCACAGGAAAGGGAGAAGCAACTTTGTTCTCAAAAGCCTTCAAATCCAAAATCTTGCAATTCTGCAGAAAAAAAAAAAGAAAACCACCCACACTGTGTTTCACAGACTTGAGAGAGTACCATATAGAAGGGCAGTATTTGGGGAAGGTGAGAGGCAGCACGGGCCAGGGGCTTATTCCACCTACATTCATAAAAATCTGGGACAGATGCAAACGAACTAAAGTCTTGATTTACACTCTTAGGAGGCGCTTATTAAAACATGACAATTAATATTTTCATTATTAATGGGAGTATTTTTCTTTTAGATAGATAAGCTGGCCACTTTTGCCCCCAATTCTTACACGCTAAGTCCAAGACTTTGAGGTTTCAAATGCTACTGGAGTACAGATTTAAAAAAAAAAAAACAAAACCAAAACAAAAACCCAACCAAACAAAAAACTAGAGCAGTTCAGTGCTGCCAAAACAAGAACAAACTGCGTGAGCCGGTTCTATCACGGTTTGTTTCTGGCCTTTCCAAGCCTGCTTTGTGCATTGAATGTGATGCACATCAGCATCCCCTAGATCGCCTTCTCCTCTGCAAGGTGACTTCTCCCAGACACCCAAAGACTACGCCTCAGCTCCCATTCCCTCCGTGGTGAACACCTTTGATGGTC
The DNA here is from genome assembly GCA_011801015.1 of Ardeotis arabs. Lineage (NCBI taxonomy): Eukaryota > Metazoa > Chordata > Aves > Otidiformes > Otididae > Ardeotis > Ardeotis arabs. The sequence goes on along the minus strand of JAAGAY010145447.1, from coordinate 14,997 downwards.
CAACACTTTCAAGGCAGTGCACACCAACCTTCAAAGGAAGCTCACGCTCAATGGGGTTTCTCACGTTGCACGTTGTGTCGACCAAGATCCAGCAAGGAAGGGAGCAACCCAACACCAGAAGGCCACAGGGACGGAGCCAAGACCCCATTCATAGCTCCGGCAGCCTTCCAGCTGGCTTCAGCTACCTTGGGAACTGGCTCTGTGTGAACAGCAAAGCGACCCAAAAACGAGCTCCTCTCCACAAGGCCTTGAAGGTCAAGAACAGACTGCCCTTGGACTGGCTGTGAGCCATTTCAGAGAGGGGAAAAAATGGAACTGTCATCTACTTGGTTTCTGACCTTTTTTTTTTTCCTCTTTTAACTTCTGGTCTAGGATTTTGGTTTAAAGCCTTTTGCATTGGAAACATGCTGATTAGAGCTCTTGCCTTCATGAGCCCATCAGCATCTGCCACAAGATCGTCCCTCCTTTGGAGGACGTGAACATGCAGCTTTTAAAGATCCTGCTTTTAAAGCAAGGAGGAGAGGTCTCCTTGCAGGAATAAATTACACTCCAGAGCTTCTTCACCTTCCAGACTATTTACAACTCCTTCACCCACGGGCATCTGCTTGGCCCAGAGAGGGGGGAAGTTCTCACTGCACCGCCACCTCCTCTTCCTACGCAGGTGCAAGGACAGGGAAGCAAGGAGCGACTGCAAATGCCACTTGGAGTGGCAGGCACTTGAGCCAGATCTGAGCGGTGATGGTGTCCACAGAATTGCTTTTGGCAAGCCATCCGGGCTCCTGACAGAGCCCAACTCAGGGAGAAGAGAGAAGGAAAGAAAAAAAAAAAAAAGGGGAGGGGGAGAAAGGGTGGGGGAAAATCAAAACATCGCTGCCAGCAGAGGCCAATCTACAGCCAACGCGCAGGATTTGCCTTCAAGACTGCAGCAGGACATTTGAAGAAGTTCATTTCCCTGTGAGCATCCAGGCTTTGGGGAAGGAGGACGGGACAGGGAGAAGGTGCCCAAGTGACCGAGCCCTTCCCTGGCTCTGAACTTCAGCAGGAAAGAGCAGTGCTAACTCCTCTCTTAGGAAAGCTTCTCTCCTCCAAACAGCCTCCTCGTTGCATTAGAGCTAAAACTTCATTGCCCAGGAAAGGGGAAAAAAAAAAAGAGGGAAACAGAAAAAAAAACCCATAACAAAAACAACACTTCACAAGAACACCACAACATTCAGCTACGCAGTCGCTGCACCAGGGAAGGAGGGGAGCAGGGCAAGGGGGGGAAGGGGAGACACGTCCAACGTGTTTTTCCCAGAACCTCCCAAGGGGACTCAGGTTGTCACGTCAAGATTCAAATAACTTCAGCCATAACGTCGAGGATTTAATGAACACGGTATTTTCACTCATGCCCTGGAAAAATTACACTCGGAAAAAAAGAGACAAAAATTTCAAATTTTCTACATATTTACAAAAATAAGCCCCCCAGCCTCACAACCAAGGAGGTGGAGCAGCCAGCGATGGGGTATGGGAAGGGGTCTCTGCCCAACCAGCAGTTCCTCAAAGGTTCCCATCCCTCAGCAAGCAGGAGAGCACAGCTCTCGCCGCCGGAGTGAACGCAGGGGACGGCACGTGCCAGGGTTGGACCAGAGCCTCTCAGTTCATCCGCAGCTTGGAGTCCCGGTGATCTGTGGGGGTGACCATCTCGTTGGCATAGCCGTTCTCGGAGCAGAGAGACAGCTCGTCCGTGGTCTCCACGCCGTTGTTGATCTCTGGGAAGGGTAGAGAAAGCAGAGACATTGTCACAGGGGTGCAAGTCCCAGAAGTACCCCTATGAGTGGGGAAACTGAGGCACTGAGCAGCTGTAAAATCTGATCCTACAGGGATTTCACCCCAGGTTTAGTAACACTGCACCTATTTAAAACCAGTTCTGAGCAGGACCTGCCTCCAAATAGGAACTCGCCTCTAAGTTTCAGACCTTGACAATCCTGCCACCATCAGAGGCAAAGCTGGATCCCCCAAACACATGATGCTATGTCACAGGCTGAATCAGTCACCTTTGAGAAAAGGGTGCAAAACACCTGAACTTCATCTCTACCCAAATGACCATTCTGGAAAAATGAAGACTCCTACAGTCGCTGGTTTCACCAGGAAAAACGTGCAACCACCAGTGTTTTAATGGTAAACATCCAGTCTAAGCAAGAACATTTGTTTCAGAGGCACAGAACTTTAAATATTAAATATCCAGCCACCCTGTCTCACCAGCAGATGATGGCACCCATATCAAGACCACCTCCTCCATCAGCAAAGAGCAGGGTGACAGCTGAAGGATGGAACAAAGGGCTCTGACCAACCAGCCTCATCCATACCTGAAAAAATCAGCTTCTCCTTCATGATCTTGACGTCCCGGCTGGACCGGCGGACTGCAGCGCTGAGCATGATCTGCTCCGGGTTGTAGGTCCTGATGCTTCCTAGGCGCCACCTGCAAGACAAGAGGGGGATATCAGTGGCTGGTTTCCCCAACCACAGGAGCACCCTCAATGCAAGCAGCCACCAACAATGTGGAGACCAAGTCCCAGAGACCCTCACGCCTTCACTCCCTTGCACCTACGCAACCCCGCATGGTAGGAGGATGTTCAGAGATGAGCATGTTATCTCAAAGGGGTACAGACATACGAGCAGGTCGTCTTTAACCACCTTGAGCATCCTAAATCTGCTAATTTCACTGAGGACTGCAGATGCCCCAAATCCCTCTGTCACATCAGCTATCCAGCTCCCCAAAGGAGGTAGGGCTATTTTGACACTTAGGGTTGGAAAGAGGGAACAGAACAAGACACCAAGCCAAGTAACCTTGTCCTCACTGTGTGACATGCTCACGCTTGTGGGAGAAGAGAGCTCAAAGACAATTTAAGGTCTCAAACCTGAGAGACAGCAAAGACACCGACGTGAGCTGCTCTGCAGGGAAGTACAAGCAGACTCAGTGTGGGCAGCTGTCATGTACAATGCCTTAAATGTAATTTCTCCCCGTGCACTTCCCTCCCAAAATACCACGTCTTGAATGTTTCTACACAAACCCTCCACTTTTTAAGCCTTGATGAAACTCAGTGTTCATCAAAAGCTTCCACCACATGAACAATATGAGACTGATGGGAACTTGGCTCGACGTAAAACTAGCCAGACTTATTTTCATCACTGAATACATGTACAGAAAATTACTGGTGTTAGTCACAAGCAATTGCAGCAAGTTCAAGGAGTATTTTGCTTTTAAAGCTGTTTTTCAGCCTGAGAGCACCCCCACAGCAGACCCTCTGCTGGCATTAGGAGTGAAGGGTGGGCTGCTGCTGCAAGGTGGGAAAACAGGGCTTGGTGGGCTCAGATAAAGCAGCCAGACCCAAGACCCCATTGCAAGGGAATGCTGTTTAGGTCAGGCTTTTATAGCCCACGCCCCACCAGTTCATCCTACCTCCTGACCACAGAGGAAGGCTTTCAAGCAAATCCCATTTTCCCTGCTAGAGCCAGAGATGCTATAAGGCTATTTGATGGAGAACAGGGATTTAGGGTGGCTTATGGGATTTCTGATCTTCTGGCACCATCTAGTGGCTCACCCACACAAGAGAAAGTGATCTTTAAATGTTTTTTTTTTTTGTTTTGTTTTTAGGGTCACAACCACCTTCTCTTAAATTTTTACCTCCCTCCCCAGCCCCGGGGAGCAGAGGATTTGAGGAGCCCCACACATCTCCAGGCTGGGTCCACAGCATTAGCCTGACGAAGCAACCTCCACAAAAGAGATTCTGCAGTTTTCCCGAGAAAACCTAGCTGGTGCCAGTGTCATGGGGTTTCCATCCCCTTCCCAAATCCCAGCGGGTGACACCATGCTATCAGGCTCTGACCGGGGTATGGATGAAGGCAGATGCTCTGTTACAGAGAGAAGAGGAGTGGAATGGCAACACAACACAACTCACAGACCCACGGACAGAAGCAACACAGAGGAAGCACAAGGAGGCAAAAACATGAAAGTATAAAAAAAAGGTTTTTAGAAATTTTTTTTCTTCTGTCATCATCGTCTAAGCTGAGCCACTCTAACTTGGAAAACCATCATTTTTGCCCTTAGTGTCCCACGCAGGCAGATCCCACTAAGGTCAATGTGGTTGCAAGTGCACAGGATCTCACAGGATGAGATCCTCAAACTATAACCAGGACCAAAACGTATTGCTGCAACAACGAGTCTTTTCTTTGCCCATGTCACCAGAATTTTCAGGATCAGGTTGGGTTGCATGGCCAAAAGGGATTATTATCTCTTGCCCATAGGTCCTAGACATCTCACAGAGGGCACGTGCGTTATTTTGAGGAATAGACAGCCCATCCTCAAAGGGGTGCAGGAACCAAGGGTTTTTCTCCTCCTGCCAGGAGAAATGACCACTGCTCGCTGCTCCCCACCTCACCTGGTGGCTGTGGGCAGACCCAGGGTGGTTAAATACGCACGAGGGGCTGATGACTCCTCTCACAGGGGTGTACGGCTCTGATTGAAGAAGCTAGGAGAAGGTGACCCCATTGTTCAGGGGTACTTTCAAATCCCCTCTTAGAAGGGCCACCAGTACATTTAATCACAATGCAACTCCAACACCATACGAAGTGCTCTCTGCTGTGCCCAGTAGCCTTTGGGTCTCCAGAAAGCTTGTTTAATAGAAAATAGCACCTCTCCTACCCCCTTGGACTCTTGTGATCGGCCACGTTTAGGACAGCAGCGTGCAAAAAGGACAGACAGCAGGTAGGTCTTGTTCTGGGAGGTTGGCATCAAAGCGGACCAGACGGACACGGGGTGGGAACAGACTAAAAAATACTGGGACAACAACACAGAGACAGCATACACCATGTTAGGGCCACGACCGGACCCTTGGTTTGGAGGGGAGATGCTAAAAAGCAGGGAAAAGGGATGGGAGAGGGGCAGGTCAGGGAGGAAATGGGGTTGATTGGTACTGAGATGGTAAGATGGAGCAAGCAAAGAGCCAAGCCAACCGCAACCAGAGTCCTCGTCTTGCAACCGCTCTTGCCTAAACCCTGCCCAACTCCTCCATGCCTGTCTTCTCCTTACCCACAAGCCAGGGATAAAGGGAGAGGTGAGAAGGGGAAAGCACCCAACCTCCTTGCACCCACAGAAGGGCTCAGGTCAGCCCCAGGTCCTGTTCTGGGGAGATGCCGTGAGGACGTAACGCCGCAAGTCCAAGGTACCTTGTAGAGCAGGCAATGCTTGCAAGTGGCCAACCCCAACCCTCAAGGCGGTGGGTGGGTGGGCAGAGGGAGAGGGCCAGATAAGCACAGATAGAGAGTAGCCAAGTCCTCAGAAATACAACCCCCATGGCACACAGTGGAAGGAATAGAAAAGGTAACACGTGAAGAGTTCGGTCCGAGTACGGACACGGTGAAGGCTTTACTGCAGAAAATGACAGCGCTTCCCTCCAAGGGCGTGAGAATGACTGGTGGGAAAACAGCCAATACAGGGAGAAATCTGGGATTCCAATTGATGGCACTTCTAATCCAGCACCCCAGGCTCATTCCCTTCCTGTGTGCAATGCTATTTATTTTCACATTGCGTTTCCAGTTTCACAGTGGTGTAACTGGGAAGAGACTCCTGAAGGATCCCAACCTCTGAGTGCAGCTATTGGATGGGCCAAACCTTTCCAGCCTTATTAATGAATTCCCAAGGCTACAGAAGCAATACTTTATATAATTGAACAGGTTACATTATTTTCTTTCAAATTTTCAAATTTAGAAGAGGTTGGTCTCAAAAACCTCTGGTAAATGCAGGAAGAAGGGGGATATTTTGCAGTGGGATCATTTCCATGGAGAAAGCATTACATCCACTGGGAATTTCCCAGTTACAGCATGCTGCAGGATCTCTGAATAGGGTCATTTTAAAAGGCAGCAACTTGGATCATTGTAACAGAAGGTCAGATTGCCTTCAAAACATCCACCAGCTTCAGCATCAGGCTCCCGTGATGCTCATGGCCATGGACTATGCAACGTTCAGAATGTTATGGTCCCCCTGTGAAGCCAGATGTTTGAAAGCATCATGAAAAGCTGTGTCCTGCCCTGTCCATCTGCAGTGAAGCCATAGCAGAGAGGGAGAAAGAAAGAGAGAAAGGAAGGTTGAATGAAAAGAGAAAGAGGAGGAAAGCACCAGAATTACCTGATCATGTGATAGCTGTGAGATGCCAGAATGCAGCAGAGAGAGAAAGAGGAGGAACATGCACAACAGTCAGAGCAATAAGAAAATAAACAAGGCAAAGAGGCAAAAAAAAGATCAGTTAGAAGTCATCACAGTTGGTATTTCCCCTCCAGAGAGGCTGTCACGATCCTGTCACCAGGGCTGAAGCAGAACAGCAGGAGCAATCCCTACCCGTGGCTACGGAGGAGAGACAAGCCATGCGTAGGAGAGAGGACGAGCACATCAAAGCGGTGGCTCTGTTCCCACCCACCCCTTCATCCTTGCATGAAGGAAGCAACTCTGTTTTGCCCCAAAAAGGACTTGGGGGGAAAAAAACCAAAACAAAACAAAAACCACACCACAAAACATAAAATCAACCATGACACTGAAGGCCAAATACCAAGCCCCATTTCCCAGACCTGAATCACATCAGCAGGTAGTAGTTGGGCAGTTCTTCTGTGATTTGGTTTTGATGTATCCTCAATGCTGTTACCAATTCTTTCATGTGGTGGAGAAACTGGAACGGCAGGGAAATTGGTCTCTCCTGCACAAGGCTCTTGGAAGAGCAAGCCCTTTGCTGCAGAAAGTCCAACTTCTGGTGCTAGAGTTTCTCCTTCTTCCTTCTACTGACTGGGGCTTGAGTTGTCCCAAGGCAGACATCCAAAAGACGACATTTGGCACTGCTACGATGGGCTCCACGTGGCCAGACCTCTGCGAGCAACTGCCTTTCTACATCAGGTCCAGAGGCTGGGCAAGGAGCTCAGTGCTCCAGGCTGATGGACCCTGGTGAAAGCTGGTAGCAGTTTCCAGCTCTTCTCACCTGCATCAGACTTACATTGAGGCTGGAGGAGAAATCCTGCAATCATGTTTTCCTTCCTTACCCTGCTTCCTCTTGCCCTACTCCATCCAACCTCTTCCAAACTGGAAGAAATTCAATCTGTGCAGAGAGGAAGAGTCCAGTTATTGCAAAGTCCCATGTAGCTGCTCCCTCTCTCCAAGCATGCATCATTTCACTCTGCTCTGGGACCTGTAGTTCCCATTCAGCAGGTTGAATCAGTTTGATTTCTTCAGTTGCGGTCTCCTGGGTCTGGTTCAGGAAAGCCTTCTAACTAACTTTGGGAGAGGATGCAAAAGACTGCACATATCTCATCAACTTGGCCTTCAAATTCTGCTCTTCAGAGAGGTCAGTCCCCACCTCCAGACTCCTCTGTGCATTTCTGTATCTGACAGAGAAATACAGGGTCTAAAGAGCAGAGACATCTGTAATTAAACCGACTGATGAATTTGAGGGAGTGGAGGAAGCTTCCAGCCAACACATCCACAGTGCCCTTCTGGAGAAAAAGGTTTAATCGGCCACAGTTCAGATCACAAGACTTCTTAGCAAAATTTTAATCTCATCTTGGTCAGTGGTTTCATTAACTGTTGGGAAATCTAATCTGAGAGGGAAGTTTTGAATCTGCTGCTCGCTCCGTTATCCCATGCTGGAACTGGTGACTTGCTGGGCACACGTCTGTGACCGTAGGACTGCACAAGTCGCAAATTCAGACACAATTATAAATAGACCAAGTGCTGTCTGAAGTCAAATCCACAGCAGGTGCTGGCAGGAGCAATAGCCTACAGTAACACGGCAAAAATACCTGGGTAATTACGCACCCAGGGGAAGGAAAGCAGATGAACTGGAAGAACGCAGCAGCAAAATCACTAGCTCATGAGGCTGAAGCAAATTAAATTGCTGCTCCTAAGACAAAGGCATTTCAGATATCAAGAAGAAAGGAAAGTGTAGGTCCCTCGATGTCTCAAGGACAGTCGTTTGTGCATGCCAAAGCAGATGAGATTATAGAGCCAGGGGAAGAGGCGAGGCAATTTCAAAATGACACATTTTCTCAGGAGAAGGCTGCTGCTTCTCGCTGGAGGGAGCGCATCTCTCCGAGCTCACGCTTTTTCCCAGAGAGTGTTATTACACTGTCACCACTTGACAGCTAAAATGCCTCCTAGGAGAAAAGGCACATCATCGGGAGACACCGTCGTTTCCCCCAGTATAATTAAGAAGAGGATAGTTTGGCCAACTCTGTCATTAGGAAGTTGATTTACCTCTTCCTGATTTATCAGTGTCTTAACTTGCACTGCTCCTAGGTTTTATGCTCCACATCTGTTAGCAGGGACTCTGGCTAACAGAGAGGCTTCTGCCGTGCCCTCATCAAATCCTCGCTCTCCCTTTTCTCTGGAAAAATGTGACACTTTCTCTGTGCATCAAACTAAGCAACTGATTTATTTGCTAAATCTTAATATTTCTATTTCTTTATCTGAATGGGAAGAAACAGATTTAAGAAAACTACGATATGTTCTTTTTGAAGACTATAAGGGTCAAATCTCAAAATATCTCCTCTTCTTCCTTTCAGGTGTTTTAATCTCTTTCTCAGTATCCATTTCCCTAAAGCATTTACAGTTTCTCTCCCACATGCATTTTTGAGCAGAGCAAGACATCTCTCGCCACTACTTTGTGATTTCTCATTCTTCTTAAAAAGTAGCGACTACATCCAATCCAATGTCACATCTCAGCAGTGGAATTATTGTTTGCAGTCTTTGTAGGGATTTTCAGTAAACAGTTTCCCTGCTATTGCAATCCAAGCACCTGAGGAGCACGGTGCTCCTCTCTCCCATCTCCATCCCACGCTCTGAACAAAAACACACGCCACAAATACACGAGAGCCCACCTGTAACAATGCTACTTACTTCTGGAATATAAAAACTCCTACAATTATGATAAATGAAATGAGATCAGACGTGATCCAGATCAGGCGGTACTCGTCGGGAGGCTGGAAGACAAAAAACAGAAGGAGACCTTAAATCTTCTGGTTTGTATAATCACAGATCCCACACTGCCAAAGTTACAACCAGGGCAGAAAGAAAAGCACAGAGATGCAGGTGTTGCATATAAATCACAATGTTTATAACATTTCTCATGCTAGCCTGTCACCCAAAATGACGTTATCAGGAAAAACTGCGAACAGGAAAAAATTTAAACTCTCCATCCTTTCGTGTGCTGACATTTTCTCAGAGCTTGATGGGCTGAAAGTTTCCTATCTCATCTGTACCTCGAGGTGAGGGTAAGGTGCTGTTTGGAAATCCAAGTCTGTGGGAAAACAAAGAAATATATTCACATTGCATATGAGATATGCAGGGTCCATTTTGAGTGCTAATATTGTCCACAGTCTTCATGTTATAAGCATATACTTCTCAATTTCTGTCCTTTAAGGCATCGGTAGCTCTGGCTCCATTTGTCAGTCCAAGTGGCTGTGGTCATCACACCAGCTAAACTCAACTCAACCCATCATCTGAACTCAGCACAGAAGCACACTACTTCATATTGATTTTTGTGCTGCCCGGGAAGGATTAGAACTAGTAAAGTGATAGTAATGAAAGAAAGTAAAGAAAGTGATGATAACAATAATAGTAAACTCCTGACGATGCTCAGAAGGTGCCTACCCAGGACAGCCACCATTGATGCCAACAAATTTCTCCTATCCCAAACCTGGACTGGTCCCAACCAGGAAAAGGTTGTTGATTTCATACTGAACAGATCCATCACAACCACCACCACCACCATTAATGCACACAAGTAATATTTCCTTCAAGAAACAGAATACACAATGCGTAAATATGAGTTCATGCAATGGTAGCGTGAGATGGTTAAAACCAGTTGGGAGCCATCAGCTCTGCTACTTGTCTCCCAGAAGAAAACAACTTGTTTTTCTCTTCAGTGACTCTGTGTGTGGCTCAATTTCTCATGTGAAAGTGTACCACAGAATTAGTAGGTCGATGTTTTAATTAGCCAACGCTTCTGATGGAGATTTAATCCTTGTGTTTTCCAGCTTAACTACAGAAGGGTGACATCCAATGTCACATTTGCTTCATCTGTTAAGACCAACAGACAAAATTGATGTTCCCCATTTTCTTGGCAGGAGACTGTCTTCATAACTAAGAATTTTGAATGAAAAATCAAGTGTCTTCTGATTTAGAACAAAATCTACACATATAAATTTTCCATTTGTGCAGATCTTGGCATTCCACAACTGAAGACCCAAAATAGCAGGTTTTCCTGTTGGGCAAAAGTTATGTTTCCTATGATATACCCCAAGCAATATGTAGACACGAACACAGCTGAACATCAGCATCTGACTACAGGTATTGCACATATTATTTTAAAGTCCTGCTGAAAACTCAAAGCTAGAAGCTTTCAGTACCAAATCAAGATTTTATAAGCAACAAAAAATGGAATTTCAAGGTGATCAAGCAAACATCTATTGCACTGAGGCAACCTGTTGTGGTGCTCCATCTGCACCAAGACCTGCTGAAGTGTTTGCAGTATTTCACCTGCAGTTCCTCTTCTTTAGACAAGGCTCTTTGGCTGTTTCAGTGAGATTATTTTGGTTTTTTTAATAAACTTTATCCAAAACGAGCCCTGCTGCTGAAATCCTCACTTCTGCAGCCCATCAAACCCTTCATCAATTCAGTGTAACTGGGCAGAGAGCAACTCAAACCCTGGCTCTGAAAGACACTCCCAAAATTGTAAGAGGAGTCCCTGATTTAAGAACATCGAATTAGGGGCTGAACCCCAGCTCAGGCTTTTCAAAGTCCTCCTCCATGCCCCGTCTGATGGCCTTACCAGCAGCATTTCATCAAGAGTAGAGGGGAGGGAAATTGCCAGGTTTTCTTCCTTTTTTTCCTTTTATTTAACTGAAACAAAAGTTAAATGTATTTTTGCAATTGCAAATGGCCCTTGAGTGAAGGCAGTAGAACAGATTCACACTGTTCAGCTGGTGATGAAGCCCAACAAAGCCCCTGAGGGCACTGGGCAGCCAAAGCCTGGCAGAAACAATCATTTCGCTCCAGCTCCTGAGTCATGTCCCACATAGTGGAGGGGAGCTTAGATGGCAAAGCTGGTTAAATTACATCACCTAGGCACCTCAATATGCAGGAACTCGAGGGATTTTTACACTCCCAATGATATAAGACTCTGCACTCACACCAGAGTTGGAAATCCAGCAGATGGGAGAGCCCTTGGAGGAAGGCTCCAAGTACCAGCTGATTTTCATTGCTGGCAGAGGCTTTTGGAGTAAAATCTGCAAGTGATGTGCACACAACTCCTGCCAGCTGCAGTGGAGGACAGATGTTTGCAGCTGCACAATTCAGACAATGATAATCTCTTCGCCAACAGATTCAGTCTTTATAAAACCATTTTCAATTCTCCAGCTTCAGCGCCCACCAGTGTGAACTTGTGTGGTCAGACACAAGCAGTAGGTTAAGCTAAGGCCAAGGACATTGTGCACAGATGTTCATCCATCTACGCAGCAGGCTTGAGGTCCTACCTCCAGCTAGAGATGCAGATAACTCATTAACCTCAAATCCTCCTTGTGCTCATCTTATTCTCCCCTTTCCCAGACTTGTCAGAGTAGGAGGTAAAACAGTTGCCTCCTGTCCTACCCCTGAGAGGGTCTGTCATCAGAAAACAGCCTCTCCACCGCATGCGCTCACACAACCACAGCTCAGCCCTTGCTTTGGGAATATTTTGATGCAACTATTTCCTTGTTTTCCCTCCACTCAAACATCAATATTTCTGTTTGGTTCAGAGAACCAAAGTCCTAGGGCAGTTTTTAGAGAGTTAACTGGCTAACATGATGGGTAAGGGGCCAACATTTGGTCTCTGGTTGTTTCTTGTCCAGCAATAGGGTAGCCAGAGGTACCACTTGTCCTCATTTGGTATTAAAAAAAAAAAAAAGGCAAAAAGCCAGTTTTGAAGCCTGCCTGAAACATAGAAGCCAGGTTTGGTGGTTCACCTGTGTGCCTGCTCCTCCAGCAACTCAGCAGAGGCTCAGCAGGTCTGGAAAGGTGTTTTTCCATCGGAGAAAAATAGAGAAATCATATGGGTTAAAGGGGGCACGCAAAGCAATGTCCAAGGCTCCCAAACCCTGTATGGGGAGAAGCGCAGCCAACTGAAGGAAGGGATTGTGCAAGGAGAGCATTGATCCATTACTATCTCAGGACTCAGGAGTACAGAAGTGGAAAACTCAAGTGCAATAGCACACTGAATCCAATCAAACCTTCCTGGAGAAACCCAAGCCCAACAGCACATTGAACCCAATCAAACCTTCCTGGAGAAACCCACTAGACATATGGGTGCAGTGGTCAACAGCCACCTCTACACCCCTCCACTGCATCCCCTCCTTCCAGGGGTTCACAGCGCCTTCCCAGGCATGGCACTTACCATCAGCCAGATGGGAAAAGGCACCTTGCGAAGGACGTGAGAGCTGTCGGAGGTGACCGACTGGACACCAGCACACCACAGGATGGAATATAGCCAGGGCTCGTTCACAGTGTAGAGATTCACGCTCAGGTTGGCCATGGCGTAGTCCCTGCCAGGAGACAGACAGGGTGAGATGTGAGTCCCCCAGCAAACATCAGATCCTCATCTTCAAGAGGAGATCTCTTGCCATCAGCCACCACTGTAATAGTGGCTGGATTGATTGGGTTTGAATTGCATTAAACGTTTTTTTTTAAGGGGCACAGCCACTTCATAAGCAAACCAAGGGTATTGCAATCAAATGGTTTGAACTTGAAAGCTTTCTTCATCTGTTGGATGCTATCTGAGCCAGGCCACAGCCCATCTCAAACATTTCCTCATGAATGATGGGCACATCCTGTTTTTCCAACAACCGCCTCATCGTGTTGATGTAAAATTAACATCTGTCTCAGATGCCTGTAACACTTCATAGGCAATTTACTTAATTAAAAACTCACAGACTGCATTTCCAATATAAATTCCTACAGCTTCCATGCCCTTGTTTTGGGGACAGTCGCAGAGTTACAGCTTCCAGTCTCCTGAGGTCATTTTCCAAGAAGCTAAAACTGCAAGCTGGGGTACAGGAGCTGCTAGTAGCAAACCAAGCACTGATAGTGGGCTCCCTGTACCCAAACAAATTTGCATAAATTGCTCTCTTTCCTTATCTACGAAGCAAAAGCATCACTAATCTCCCTTGCATGGGCAGCACAGAGATTAATTCTTCCAATTCAGTATCAGCAAAGCTCTTTGAGGTGGAAAGCCACTGTATAAGACGTGGGTATCTCAAAGCTCACAACATGATCAAGCTGCTCCAAAGGCTAAAGGATTCTCAAAGGCAGAAATATTCCATTCAGATGCTGATTTTGGGGGGCACTGGGGAAACTGTGTTAGACCAGGGCTAACACAGCCTGGGCACCACAAGACCTTTAGGGTTTGAGAAACGCTCAGGTGGTAGGTCTGATTTTGGAGACAGCTGAGGTGGAGACCGGGGCTGATGAGCTGGGATAGAAAAGAGTTCTCATGTGGTCCTCTCCATGAAATAGAGCAAATAGGTAGGGGAAAAACAAGCAGGAATTATCCTGCAGGGAAAACACAGTCTTGGTTTTAAGGGCAAGCAACTAGATCAATTGCTGGCAGTCATGGAAAGACACCACTGGATTACGCTAAATAGGACCACACTCTCAAGTGGCCGTGGGCTCAGCTCTTCCCTACTCCCAGCTCAAATGTATAGCAAGACAAATCCTTTGAGGATATTTTTCTTCTGCAAACCTGCTTCATTTTCAAGTTTTTCTTTTGGGGGAGTGAATCAAGCTCTAAAAAATCTACTAGAGACAATCCACCCTTTCTGAGAAGGGGGCAAAGCTGGGAGCTAACACAGTGCATGGTTCAAATACAGGCTCAAGCAGGAGAGGAAGCCCACCGCTGTGCCAGTCTCATTAAAGAGGAGACCTGGCCAGTCTAAATAGCTGACAAAGGACAGTAATGAAATGGGTGAATTCTCTGCAAAGAGAAATTTCTGAAAGCATATCCAGACTTTGGACTAATCAAAATTCTGCAGTAGTAACTCTGGAGGAGATGAAGAGAAGCAAAGGGCAGCTGCTAATGAGGATGAAACAGCACTTGGAGGCAACTTGGTGTGAAAAGCCTTCACTTTTTCCAGAGCTGACAATGTAGTAGGAATCAGACAATTCATATATTTGTATTTCAGAAAGGATCATCATATACTGAATTAGGATGTAGAGTTCTTAGGGTCAGCTGTGGGCTCCTGGGAACAGCCTGGATTCTGAGTGATGGGTAGGGACAAGCTTGCACAGCTCAAGCAAGTCCATCTGAAATGATACCTCTGTGCAGGTAAGGCAGCCTGGGATGAGCAGAAAAGATGCTGCTGGGTCAGGGATGCACGCAAGGCACAAGGATGCACAGAGCTGTGGAGTACATGGGCTCTCACGCAGTGTCCAAATAGAGGGCTGTACCTGACATCCTCGTTCGTGACCTTGGTGTAACGCAGGTTGAGCTTCACAATGCCCTTCTCCCTCATGCGCTCGGCGTCCAGCTTGAGGCCAGAAGTCTGCTGGAAACCTGGTGCAATCTGTCTGACCAGCTGCCTCTCCGTGTCCGGCAGCCACATCACCTGCGGAGGGAGCAAGACAGAGGATGGCTTTGGCAAAGACAATCCATAAAGCTGGTGACACAAGACAGACAGTTTACACCAAGTCAGAGGCAAAATCACGTGTGAGACTGCCTCGTTTGTCATACAAATTGTCTAGGAGACACTTACAGCCTCCCACATCTCATTTCAGGATTGTCTGTGAGCCCACAGGGCTGTAAATCACAAAATCCGAGAGGTGAAAAGGGTTGAGATACAAAAGGATCAGTCCAAGGGCTCATGAGACGAGACATGGTGTATCCTTGAAAGCCTCTCCTCCCTGCCCAGTTCAGGGCACAGAGAGAAGTAAGGACGCAAGGTTAAAATTGA
>JAAGAY010145446.1:1969-13435 GCA_011801015.1 Ardeotis arabs | reverse complement strand
CAATGGAGGTCCATCGAAAAGGGCAGGCTGTGAAGACAAGAGGGGCAACTAGCCCTTTCTGTGAGAGGGCAGTTGGAATGACTGGAGCTCTGACAGGGGATGATATGCTAAGTGAGGTTTTATGGGTAAGAAAGAGAAGGCAGGGGAGGGTGACATCCGCTATAGGTGGCCTGACCAGCAAAATTAAGCAGATGAGGCCCTCTACAGGTAGACAGGAGCAGCTTCACATTCACAGGCTCTAGTCCTTCATGGGGAACTTCAGTCACCACAATATCTGCTGGAGAGACAACGCAGCAGGACATAAGCAAGCCAGGAGGTTCCTGAAGTGCATGGATGACAACTTCATCACCAAAGTGACAGAGAATCCAAGGAGAACAGGTGTTCTACTGGATCTCATACATATCAAGCAAGAAGGGCTTGTTGGTGGGTGTGAAGATCAGAGGCAGCCTTGGCTGCAGTGACCATGAAATGATGGATTTGAGGACCCATGAAGACCATGGTGAAGCAGGTTGTCCCCCTGCAGCCCATGGAGGTCCACAGAGGAGCAGAGATTCCTCCTGCAGTCCCTGGAGGATCCCATGCCGGGGGAGGTGGATGCCTGAAGGAGGCTGTGTCCCATGGAGGGCCTGCTGGGGCAGCCGTTGCAGAGGGACTGTATCCCATGGAAGAGATGACCCACGATAGAGCAGTTTCACGAAGGACTGTGGCCCGTGGGTGGGAACCCACGATGGAGCAGGGGAGGAATGCGAGGAGTTCTTCCCCTGATGATGAAGCAGCAGCATAAAACAACGCGTGATGAACTGACTGTGACTCCCATTTCCTCTTCCCCCTGTGCCGCTCGGGGGGAAAGTTGGTAGAGATAATGTTAAGCTCGGGAAGAGGGAAGGGTGGGGGGAGTTTATCTTGTTTCTCTGTCTCATTATCCTGCTTTGCTTTTAGTAATAAACGAATAGTTTTCCCCAAGTCGAGTCTGGTTTTGCCCGTGACAGTAACTTTAAGGATTTCTTCCTGTCCTTGTCTCAAACCTCAAGCCGTTTTTCTTATATTACCTCTCCCTATTCTCTTGGAGCGTGGGGGAAGTGTGATTGAGACTGCGTAGTCTGGTTCCAACTGGGGCTAAAATATGATGAGAGAACAGAGGTACAAGGTGCTGTCAGACACCCCGACTTGCTCCAGCTGCAGGAGGCTGTATTTCCGCGTGGTGTTCAGCAATGTGGTGAAACGGCCGCTTTGCTTGGGACCGGCTTCTGCCTGATACAAGATATTCTGTGGGGCTTGTCCTTTCCTCTGTTGGTACCAGAACAAGCCATTAAAGTCAGTGGTCTTGTAGGCACACGTTGTTTGAAAGGTGTCTCTCTCCTCCACTGTGACTTGTCCTTCTTGCTGAGTGACGGTGATCTGCCCCATGGTGCCTGGAAGTAAGCAAGGATCAACAACTGTGCAGGGAAAGGCTCCAAGATGCAGAACAAGAGTGGATGCAAAGTGTCAGAGGAGAAGGCTCCCTGTCACTTTTGCTGCAGCCAGAACCCCATGGATAGGAACAGCAAGGTGCTGTGTATATTTGAGTAGATCTGAGACCTCAGCTCTGCATGGCTCCCACAGTACAATAATGCCAGTTATCTCCCAGAAGGATACCCCCAGAGGAGAGCTGTGCTTTCACCCATGTCTTCAGTCCCCACTCTCATGCTGCCCAGAGTCTCCAGGGAACAGCCTGTAGTGCCTGGTCCTGCTGTGCTGGGTCCAGTACACCTCCAGCAGAGTAAGGGACCTGGGAATGCCTGTGAGAAGTTTCATCCTGCTCCCTGTTCCCCGTTCCCTCTTGTCTCAAAAGGCTCTGAGGTCAAGGAAGAGAGGGGAGGGAAAAGGAAGCTCTGGCAGTTTAAACATCCAGGAGGAAAGGCTCTCCGGGGCACGCTGCGAGACATGTGCCATCCAGGAGAGAGACTCATAAGAATGTGAGAGGGCTGAGAGAGCTTTCATGTCCCTGCATCAACTTTCAAAAGTCCTGTGCATAGGAAAATGTGTACTGCCAAGACAGAACAGAGCTTCTGCAATGACATGTCTATGAAACACTGGGCCCAGACAGATCAGAAGAGAGAGACAGAGGGAGGTGGATGGCTGGCAAGAGAAGAGGAAGGCAACGGGTCTAAAACGACCAGGAGAGCAGCTGTCTCTTCTTGATCTCATCTTTTCTTTTCCATCAGTGAAAGTGTCTTGAGAAAGCAGGTGCGAAACCACACTTGCTATCTGATGTTTGCCAACATTTGCCCATAATTCAACAGCAGCTTCCTGCAGAGAACTGTTGAGGGGGTGAGGGTCTCCTGGGAAGAAGATAAGTCAGGCCTCCACTCAAAGCCAATGCTTACCCAGTGGTTGCATCAGGAAGGGAGTGAGGCTGAGGTAGCCAAGGGGCATGCTGAGAGCAATCCTCCTGCGTGTGTGAGACAGACTCAAAAAGCCCACATGTTCTCACCAAGAGCCCTGTGAGAGCAGAGCTGCTGGAAATGATTCTGCAAAGGGAACAAAGAATTAAATGGGGAAGAAAATTTCTTGCTTTTAGCAAGTCCAAAACGCCCATGCTGTGGTCTTCCCTCCTCCAGCAGTGACATGTATTGCTCCTGCAGACTCCTTTTCTAAGGTGAGGACTTAACGGGAGATAGGCCTGCATTTGGTGACCAATCTCTCTGACACATCCTCCTGTGCAACACCTTGGGAGTCTTTCTTTCCTTGATGCCTTATGCCTCCTGTCTCACTAATCTCAAGACCACGGTTGAGTTGGCCTCTCCTGGCTCCTGCATGGTGTCTAACCCCAGAATCCTCTCAGCACACCCCAAGGCTGCAGCTCTCACAAACACAATGGTCAACACCCCAAGCTCTGCAGACACCAACTACTCTGCTCAGCCTCCCAGGCACTGTGGGCTTTCTCCCTGTATCCAAGAGAAGATATCTCAGGAACAAATAAATGAAGTTTCCTGCCATCCTGCCCACACTGTCTCATAAATCATCTTCTGAAAAGCTCATTAGGTAAAAAAAACCCAACTCTATTCCAGATAAATGGTCCTTTCACTTGCCCGTAACCTTTCTGTTCTCCATTTCCTCAAAATCAATTGTATCTGTATTTGTCTTCTCCTTACTTCTAGCCTTTAACAAACAAACCTGCCAAAATATTTTACTCTTTCCATAGCATAATGTGGGCTGGACAGGACCTCTGCAGATCACCCATTCCAAGTCCCTGCTCAGAGCTGGTCAGAGCTGTGTCTGTCAATTCTTGAAAATTTACAGGGCCAGTGCATGCACTCTGTGGACATCGCATTCCACTACTTGAGAATTTTCAGGATCAAAAAAAAAGTGAAAAAGAAAGAGTTTCTAATACGTAAATAGAATTTCCCAGGTTCCAAATTGTGTCTGTTGCCTCTTGTCCTACCACTGTGTACCTTTGAGAAGAGCCTGGCTTTGTCTTTTCCACGTCCTTGGAGCACGTATTTGTAGACACTCATAATATCTCCCTTGAGCCTTCTTTTCCTAATGCCTCATTCCCTCAGGCTCTCTTATTGCTTCGTGTCCTCAAGCCTCCTGACTGCCCTGGGGGCTTCCACTGGACTTGCTCCCAAATGTCAGCATATTTCCTATATACCGAGGAGCCCCAGAATGAAGACAGGACCCCAGGCATGTTCTCATAAGTGACAGACAGAGGAGAAGGATCACTTCCCTGTGTCTGCTGGCTACATGTTTTCTAAGATATCTCAGAGTGTGGTAGGTGTGCTTCACCACAAGGGCACACTGGTGACTCGCCTTCAGCCATTGACTACCAGGCATCCCCTGCCTTCCCAGCTGTCTGACCTATAACCTCTGTCTACGGCCTGGTCTAAGTTATGACAAGAAGCTGAAAGGTGCCTGTCTCCAGAGAAACGGTTGCTTTTGGCTCAGGCCTTTGGAGAAAAATTCTGTTTTGTTGTGTCCCACCTGGATGGCCACTTCTGGTGAGAACTGCAGCACAAACTGCTTTTGAATATGACCTACAAAGCCGGAAAGGTATTTCAACTTTGGCTGGCTCTGTACCCAACTGTCCATCACTTTCTCGGCTTTCTCACTGGACTCGTTCTCCACTTCACTTTCTGTAAATAACCAAAGGCTGATCCATGTATCTGAGCAGGCTCAAGGTTCAGCCAATTCCTAGATGCAACACAAGGAATAATCTTCCTTCCTTGGGCTAATTTGGACAGAAAATAAATCACGGGAGCAATCACGTCTCCTGCCAAGAGCCATTCTCTCCAACAATGACCATCAGTGGATGCTGAGGGAAGCATAGGAGCAAGACAACAAGGCGACTTGTGTCAGTTGCTGAGGCAACAGCTTCGGTGTTGGCAGGATCGGAGCATCCCAGTGCAGTGCACAGAGGGGATTCCCAAACCCGGGAGCCTCAGGGGGAGCTGAGAGAGATGCCAGAAGCCTCCAGGAGCCCACAGCTCATGTAACGGTGGCTGGATAGAGCCAGGGGCAACAGCAGCCACAGTCCGCCCCGTGTCTGAAGCCAGCCATAGGGAGTGCCAGCGACCAGGGCAGGCAAACAGGTGGTGGCATGGCAGTTTGCGCAGAAGGGCACACAGGGAGGGTGCTTCCTCTTCGAAAGAGGATATTCCACTGGGCAAAAGGGAGACCTGAAGTACACATAACACAGCATGCTACCAGTCACCAAGAACTACCAGGCCTCATACATCCCACTGACTAGTATCCGCCGCTGCTGTTTCACGTTGGCACCGGTGATACAGCCAGAAACGGCCTGAGAACTACCAAGAAAGAGCCCTGAAGCAACAGTGGAGGAGTCTGGAGTGCAGGTAGCTTTTTCACCCATCCTCCCAGTCAAAGAGGAGGGGCCTGAAAGGGCCAGTTGAATCCAGGAATTCAACAAATGGCTACAGGAATGGTGCCATGGTCAGGGGTTTGGCTACTTAGACCGTGGGACTCTGAGAAACCTGGTCTACTGGAAGCTGATGGGGTCCAGCTAACAGAGAAGGGGAAGAGTGTCTTTGGCCAAAGGCTCGCCAGACTCATTAAGAGGGCTTTAAACTGAGGTTGCCAGGGGAGGAGAACCGCAATCCATCCCACTACTGTCAGTAAGGTGCCAGTGCCAGCAACAGGTGCCCAGAACCTGGGGAAAGATCACAAGTAAGTAGGAGAGCACCTAGAATGCAGCTCAAAAGAACTCCAGCCACTCCAGCTGGCAAGATGGCTTCATCAGGGGCCCAGCTTAAGTGCCTCTGTGCTAAAACATGTAGCCTGGGGAACAAGCAGGAAGAGTTAGAGATATGTGCACGTCTGCAGGACTATGACCTTGTCGGCATCATGGACACGGGGTGGGATGGCTCCTATGGCTGGGGAGTAGAAATGGAGGGATATAGGCTCTTTAGGAAGGACAGGCAGGGGACATGAGGAGGAGGTGTTGTGCTCTATGTCAATGATCAGCTGGCGTGCATGCAGCTCTGCCTGGGGATGGAGGAGGAGCAGACAGAGAGCTGATGGGTCAGGATTAAAGGAAGGGAAAGGACAGGTGACATTACAGTGGGGGTTTGCTACAGGCCACCTGTCCAGGAGGACTGAGTGGATGAGGCCCTCTACAGGCAGACAGAAGCAGCCTGGTCACAAGCCCTGGTCCTCATGGGGGACTTCAGCCACCCCGATATCTGTTGGAAGGACAACACAGCAGGGCCCAGGCAACCCAGGAGTTTCCTGGAACTCGTGGATGACAACTTCCTCCTGCAAGTGACAGACGAGCTAATGAGGAGAGGTGCTATGCTGGACCTTGTCCTCACCAACAGGGAGGGGCTGGTGAGGAACATGGAGCTCAAGGGCAGCCTTGGCTGCAGTGACCATGAGATAGTAGAGTTCAAAATCCTTAGGGCAGCGAGGAGGGTGCGTAGCAAGCTCTCTACCCTGAACTTCGAAAGAGCAGACTTCATCTTCAGGGCAAAGTACCATGGGATAAAGCCCTGGAGAGCAGAGAGGCCCAGGAAAGTCGGTTGATATTCAAAGAGCACCTCCTCCAAGCTCAGGAGCAATGCAACCCCATGAAGAGGAATTCAGGCAAAAATACCAGGAGGCCTGCATGGATGAACAAGCAGCTTTTGGATCAACTGAAAATAAAGAAGAAAGCCTACAGAGAGTGGAATCAAGGACAGGTAACCTGGGAGGAATACAAAGAGGTTGTTTCAGTGGCCAGGGATCAGGTAAGGCAGGCTAAAGCCCTGATGGAATTGAATCTGGCCAGGGATGTCAAAAGCAGTGAGAAAAGCTTCTACAGGTATGTTGGAGACAAAAGGAGGTCCAGGGAAAATGTAGGCCCTCTCTGGAAGGAAAGAAGTGACCTGGTTACCCAGGACATGGAGACGGCTGAGGTACTCAATGACTTTTTTCCCTTAGTATTCACTGATAAGAGCTCTAGCCTCGTCAGCCAAGTTGCGGAAGGCTAAAGCAGGGACTGCGAGGATGAAGAACCGCCCACTGTAGTGGAAGAGCAGGTTCGGGAACATCTGAGGAACCTGAAGGTGCACAAGTCTGTGGGACCCAATGAGATGCATCCGTGGGTCCTGAGGGAACTGGCGGATGAAGTTGCCAAGCCACTGTCCGTAATACTTGAGAGGTCATGGAAGTCTCGTGAGGTTCCCAACGACTGGAAAAGGGGAAACACCCCCCCCTGATTTTTGCAAAGGGGAACAAGGAAGACCCAGGGAACTACAGGCTGGTTATTCTCTCTGTGCCTGGCAAGGTCATGGAGCAGATTCTCCTGGAAACTATGCTAAGGGACATGGAAAATAAGGAGGTGATTGGTGACAGCCAACACAACTTCACCAAGGACAAATCCTGCCTGATTAATCTGATGGCCTTCTATGACAGGGATATAACATTGGTGGACAACGGATGACCAACCGACATTGTAGGAAATGGTGATTTCACCTGCTTGATGATCAAAGAAGATTGAAAAAACAGACTGCTTAAGATATCTGTGCATGTTTATGTTCTTTCTTTAGAACACAGTCGCGGAACACTCAGAACTGGATGAATCTTAAGATACGAGGTACAGAGAAGGTACTGGGCTGGAATGCCACCCCGAAGTATGTGTGATTGCCAGACCGGAATGCCATCTGGAATGTGTGTGTTTTTGAAGTTCAGTGCTGTACTGAGTATGAAGAACATATAGTTCGTCTGTATTGTTCCTGAGATCGTTATTTGAAAACGTATAAGTAGCTGTTATACTCCAATAAAGTAGTTTTAGAGGTATAACTCTGAGACTCATTCTTTCAGTCGCCACATGACGTCATCCACATGGACTTGTGCAAAGCATTTGACACTGTCCCGCACGACATCCTTCTCTCTAAAATGGAGAGATATGGATTTCACAAACGAGTCGCTCTGTGGATAAGGAACTGGCTAGTTGGCCACACTCAGAGAGTGGTGGTCAATGGCTCAGTGTTCAAGTGGAGACCGGTGACAAGTGGCATACCTCAGGGGTTAGTACTGTAACCCACACTGTTTAACATCTTTGTCCACACATGGACAGTGGGATAGAGTAAGTTTGCTGATGACACCAAGCTGTACGGTGTGGTTGAGACGCTGAAGGGGAGGGATGTCATCCAGAGGGACCTTGACTGGCTGGAGAGGTGGGCCCGTGAGAACTCCATGAAGTTCAACCAGGCCAAGTGTCCTGCAGTGGGTCGTGGCAATCCCAGGCACAAATACAGGCTGGGAGGAGAATGGATAGAGTCCCTCCCCGCTGAGGAGAGGGACTTGGGAGTGATGGTGGACAAGAAGCTCAACATGAGCTGGCAATGCGCCCCTGTGGCCCAAAAGGCCAACCACATCCTGGGCTACATCAAAAGAAGCAATGGCCAGGAGGTCGAGGGAGGTGATTCTCCCCCTCTACTCAACTCATAAGACCCCACCTGGAGTACTGCATCCAGCTCTGGAGCCCTAAACATAAGAAGGTGTCATAGTTCAGCTCCAATCAGGACCAGACTACGCAGTCTCTCTCTCACTCCCTCCACCCTTCAAGAGAACAGGGAGAGATAATATAAGAAAAAGGCTCAAGGTTTCAGATAAGAACAGGGAGAAAATCCTTAAAGTTACCATTACAGGCAAAACAGACTCGACTTGGGGAATTATTCATTTATTACTAAAAGCAAAGCAGGATAATGAGACAGAGAACAAGATAACCTCCCCCCACCGCTCCCTCTTCCCGGGCTTAACTTTATCTCTACCACCCTCCCCTCCCCGAGCGGCACAGCGGGGGGAGAGGGAAGGGAGGCTATGGTCAGTCACATGTTGTTTCACGCCACTGCTTCATCGTTGGGGGAAGAACTCCTCACATTCCTCCCCTGCTCCATTGTGGGTTCCCACCCACGGGCCACAGTCCTTCGTGAAACTGCTCTATCGTGGGTCATCTCTTCCATGGGATACAGTCCCTCTGCAACAGCTGCCCCAGTGGGCCCTCCAAGGGCCACAGCCTCCTTCAGGCATCCACCTGCCCCAGTGTGTGGTCCTCCCCAGGCTGCAGGGGGATCTCTGCTCCTCTGTGGGCCTCCATGGGCTGCAGGGGGGCCAACTTGCTTCACCATGGGCTGCACCACAGGCTGGAGGAGAATCTCAGCCAGGAGCAACATTACTCCTCACCCTCCTTCTTCACTGACCTTGGCGTTTGCAGCCATTTGTCTCACAAGAAATCCTTTGCAACAGGCAGGCAGACACCTCTCAGGATCTCTTCACATCTCCTCTTCTCTTCTTGCACCTGTGCTGGGCCGAGTCAGGCCCAGATGGCTGCCCAGTGGGAGGCCAGAGGGTGAGGGCTGCAAGATGCACAAGGCTCGCGCCTCCCCCTCTCTGCCTCTGGTCAACATCTTCACAACTTCTCTCCTTTTTTTTTTCTATTTTTCCCCTTCTTAAATACGTTATCACAGAGGCGTTATCAGGGAACATTCTGCTACCAATTGGCTCAGCCTTGGCCAGCAGCGGGTCTGCCCTAGGCCCGGCCGAGTCCACTGAACAAAGGGGAGCAACTTCTAGCAGTTTCATACAGAAGCTTCCACCTTAGCCACCCTTCGCTAAATAAAACCAGGACAGAAGGACATGAACCTGTTGGAGGGAGTCCAGAGGAGGGCCCTGAAGATGATCGGAGGGCTGGAGCACCTCTCCTATGAGGCCAGGCTGAGAGAGTTGGGGTTGCTCCGGTTGTAGAAGAGAAGGCTCCGGGAGACCTTATTGTGGCCTTTCAATACTTAAAGGCAGCTTATAAGAATGATGAGGACAAGCATTTAGCAGGGCCTATTGCAATAGGACAAGGGGTAATGGTTTGAATCTAAAAGAGAGTAGATTTAGATTAGACATAAGGAAGAACTTTTTTACATTGAGGGTGATGGAACACTGGACCAGGTGCTCAGAGAGGTGGTTGATGCCTGATCTCTGGAAACCTTCAAGGCCAGGTTGAATGGGGCTCTGAGCAACCTGATCTGGTTGGAGATGTCCCTGCTCCTTGCAGGGGGGTTGGACTAGATGATCTTTAAAGGCCCCTTCCAAACCAAACTATTCTCTGATTCTGTGATTCTACACTGAAGGATGGTTAAGAACTCATATAATAAGAAGCTCGGGGCCCATAATGAACAGCCACAGAGGTCATCCCAACAAGTGCACTGATTAGACTCTTTTTATGTGTAGCTAGCTCCTTGGAGCTCAGTTGTGTCTCCCTGTGACATCTACAGCAGTACTAAGCTGTGGAGTTCACTTTTCAGGACACCTGAGAAATTACAAACATGAAGGGAAAGGGAAAGATTGGCCAAATAAGCCATCAATTTCAAATGTAAGGTGAATATAAAAAAAACACTCAGATTGCCTGACGTGTCATTCTGGAATGAGTTAGTTTGTGTGCCTATATTCCAACATATGAATTTTTTGCCCTCCTGGATGTCCCGTGTTTCTGACAGAATCCTGAATCAACCCTCACAGGTCTTTGGGAAAACCCCAGCATGAGGATAAACCTGAATTCTACCTCCAGGTGGGAGCCAAGCCATAACTTTCTTACCACATCCACGTGGGAACTGGACTTCTCATCCACCTCATCCAGCACAGAGACACTTTTCTTTGGGGGTCGGAGACTGAGCTTTCTTTGTCACCTCTGAAAGCCTCAATGCAAACACCTGCTGTCATGGCCTACAGAGCTGAAAACACTCCAGTAATTAGAACATGCTGGACTCCCACCATGGCTGTTTTTGTCAGCTTCCATGACAGGTGTTCTCCATGGCCAACAGTTTGCTTTCCAAAACAGACTTAGAATAACAAGAGATGTGTGAATGGAGGGACAAAAGAAAACCCAGAAATGCACATCCTGGAAATGCAGCCACCGGAGGTTTTGTGCTGGGCAGAGAACCCACAAGGACTCAGGGACACAGAGACCACCCCCAGCCAAGCACTGCTGAGTCCACAGAGCTGGTAGAGAGATAAGATAAACAGGGGGATAGCTCAAGGTGTTGAACATGGAATCTTGCCCAGTGGCTGGCTGACAGGTCTTGCTCACAGGTTGAGGTTTTCACTGATCTCCAGGTGCAGGGCTGTTAGAAAGATATTTTCCTTTTTTGGGCTTCTGTAGCTAGGAGGTAAAACCACAGGAGCAGTCATGTCTGGTACCAAGAGCCCCTTCCTCCAACAGTGGTCATTGGTGAATGCTGAAAAAACTGTTAGAGCTTGACAAGCAGCTGGGATACTTCTCCTGAATACTCACTGCTCTGTCCCATTCAGTTTTAGCAGCTCAGGAGTGTTCCTGAGTCTTCTGTGGCAATGCACCTCCACGGCAAGGAAGGCCAACAACATAACATCCTGACCTGCAGCAGGAAGATCATTGCCAGTAAGACAACGGATCTAATCCATCCTCTCTACTCAGTGCTGGTGAGGCCACGTCTGGAGTGCTGGGCTCCCTAGCACAAGAAAGATGTCAGAAAGAGGCCAGATAAATGGTGCAGGGACTGGAGCATCTACCTGGGGAGGACAGGCTGAGAGGGCTGGCAGTGCTCAGCCTGGGGAAGAAAAGGCACGTGGAGGATCTTGGCAATGTGTGCAAATACCTGATGGGAGTGAATGAAGAAGAAACACTTCTCAGCAGTGCCGGCTGACAGGAGAAGAGCCTGGTGGGCACCAGTTTAAAAACCTGACTGAACAGTGTTCTTGGTACCCTACTCTATCTGACCTGACTTGAACAGAGACTGTATGATCTCAAAGGGTGCCTCCCAACATAGTCGATTCCAGGAGTTGTTTGAATACACTCGTATTTTCTCCCTGCAGCACAGGCTGGGGAGGCAGAGACCCAGCCTCCCCACAGCACCAGTGTGCAGGGTGAGCTCAGAGCTACATGCAGGCAGTGGTGGGGAGGGCATCGCTCCCCAGGGTACACCCTCCCCTTCTTGCACAGTGCTGCACCCTGAGGGCACG
>JAAGAY010145445.1:0-11544 GCA_011801015.1 Ardeotis arabs | reverse complement strand
ACACACACACTCCTCTTTTCGGCTCATTTCTCCCCAAACCGTTCTCCCGAAGCGGCGGTGCGGCAGACAATGGGAGGAGGGGTGGCCGCGCTGGAGTTCAGGCGGCCGGGCGCAACTTGAGCGGCGTGTTATGATGATTTTCTTCCCCTGTGAGAAATGAGGAAGTTTGTTGACTGGGAAAGCGAGGACGTTAAAACCCACCGGTTTACCCGGGAGAGGGGCTGTCAGCCCGGAGGGGTCGGAAGAGTTTGGTGCAGGAGGTGGAGGCAGGAGGCACTGCCACCGTTGGGGCCCTGGGTCCAACCGCCTGTCCCCCCAAACTACCCCTGTGCGGAAAAACCTGCCAAAGAAACTTCACTGTGGCGTTAGGGATGCCACAGTTTATTTAAAAAAACTGTGTGGATAGCACAAGATACTGAAATAAATCGCTCTCGTGCTGGTGTCGGCGGCGGGATGGTCCTGGGTGTGAGGTGTAAAGGGGCGCGCGCTGGCCCGCGTTCGGTGGGACCTAGGCGCGGATGACAGGGGGAGGCTGATGGAGAGGCTGGGGAGAAGCTTCAAGTGCTGTGCGCTTGACACTCGGAAAACTGAAGAACGTGAAAAAATTAAGGTTTTCATGCAAAGTGGTGATAGAGTGGATCTGTGAGAAGATAAACAGCAAAGGGAGTTAAGCTGCCAGTGTACGGTGGTGAATTTTGATTAAAACTGATGAAAAGTGATTAGTTGTATCTGATCAAGAAAGCTATCATTTCAGTCGGCAGCTCGGGGCGCTATCTCGGACGTGCACAGAGAAAGGCGTTTCATTTTGTGGTAGAAAGAGAACCGAATTGTAGCTCTGTGGCAGGAGTGCTGTACCCTTTTTGCTTAGCTCACGATAGCGTCCAGAGATGGATTTTAGAGTAAAGGCAACTGAGAAGGAGGAGACTTCTCACCACATCGAAACCTAAGATAATTGTATTGGAGAAGTACATTGAGTGATTTAGTAGAAACCAGCTTCTCTGTGCCCCTTTTTGCTTTTCTGTGAGCAGCTAAACATTCAACAAAGGAAAACCAAGTTTCAGTCGTGTAAAATTGTCCTGTCTCTCTCCTAGAAACTAAAAGTGCTCACACTGTTAACTGTACTGCAACCAAAACTAAGCCAGTGTGCAAAGCTGCGTGCCGTTAACGAGGCTTGCCCGGTTTTTTAATCGTTTCATCACACTGATGTCTTTTTTTAATATGTCATGCAGTGTGCATTTCAGAAAAAAAAAAGTGTTGTTTCTGTTTTGGTTTTGTAGAAGCAGATCAGGTATTTTCATGCTTCCTTTCTGACGGTAGTCTCCAAATATTTAAGGAAATGTTTTTCATGGTTTTATTCACATAGCAGTCATAGTCTCCCTCGTATCTGAGGTTGGGCAACATCTCTGCGGCAACTTCAGCAGTTCCGTTGGTAAATCCGTATGATAAAAATATCAAACGCACACTAAACTTATTTCGCGCAGTTTAGAAGTTGGAAACGGAGAGATGGAGCCATCGGCACATGTCGGACGAGCGCTCTCCAGGCCACTGCTGAGGACTCGGCAGTTTGCTGACGTACCGTTGACTACAGTTTGGAAACCACTGCTTCGTGTCGCTTCTCAGTACAAGTGCCAGAGGGATGGATCTGGGCTTCTCCGGGGCTTTTAGATTTCACTGATAGTTTTTATTATCTCTTTCAGGGAGGATTTCTCTTGTGAAGCGGTGTTAGGTCTTTCTGTAGAAATCATTACCTAATCCTGAGAACTGTCTGGGTGGTCCCGCACTGCTGGATCTGAGCTCCTGCGTGGTGGGGCAGGCGGCATCTCGGAGCTCTCGCTGCTCTTGCCTGGGTGCCTGTCATCGTTCCGGTCTTAGCCCTGCACACAGTTGCTGTGTATGGCTGAACTGATCCGTGTGCCTGACAGGTTTCTTTTGATAGACAAAGATCAGGCACCCGTGTTGATTTTGTAGGTTGGTAGCCTTTGGTGGTCTTGCCCGTGTGGTGTTACTGGTCTGTAGGAAGAAAGAGTAAAGAATTTGTCATCGTTGGCTCTGTTCCTTTGTTTCTGAAAGCTTTCTGAGCCCCTGTGTGACGACTCTGTGCGTTACCCATCATCAGAGACCCTTGGACACTGTTTATGACGTGCGTTGAGCTATGGAGCAACCAGTATGTTCACAGAACACTGTGACTTCTCGTTAGACTGAGTTTCAGTCGTTTTCTGTGTTTTCCATTTGCCTGAGCCACTTGAGGCAAGCAGCTTGAAGCTCTGTCTGGAGAGGCTGGAGATGTTCTTACGGGCCAAAGGAAAATAACCTAAAGCAGACAGTGGGGTTGTTGGACTCCTCTGTTTGTGAAGACCGAACGTTCTTTGGTGCGGATGGTTGCTCTAATGAAGTCCTCCCCACACCGCAGTTGCTTTCCTGTAAAAAGCCAGCCTCGGTGCTCCATGCTCTCCTGGCTTCTCCATCGTTTTGCCGTAGCACGTCTGTGTGCAGGCTTGCTCAGAGGATGTGGGACAAGATGGTTCACCAGCTTGGCGGAGCGGTTGGGCCAAAGCCATGTTACACCTGTGCTGTGTGAAGAGCGCTGCCGTCTCCTCTGCTGCTGGGTGGTGGTGTCGGTCGTGGTTTCTGAAGCGGTGTGCGGTTTCGGAGCGGCCTGCGCCAGGGACACCCGCTGCTCCTGAGCGCCTCTGCTGCAGCTAGGGTGGGTTTGCTGACGGGCTGTAAATGGAAACCGCTGAGGGCTGGAAGAAGTCATATTTCGTATTTAACAAGTCTCTGCATCTCTCATCTCTTACGGGAGTGTTGCAGAACCTAACATTCAAAGCCAGGCAGATCCTTTTGTACAAGTTTGTTCAACTAGAAATCTGCACGGGGTTATTTATTACAGCTGTAGGTGAAGGAAGGTGAATTATTTATTTTCTCTGCAGTGGATATTTCGTTACCACTTCTTACAACATGCACCTGGCGTTGTAGGATGGGATGGTACAATCACTTGCTAAATAAAATAGCAAGTGGTTTTGTGTTTATTTTTCTATCCCGTGTGTGTTTAAACTTTGAAACTTCTTGCCCCAGGCGTAGCTGAAGTGAGTAACTTAGTAACATTACAAAAGGTTTAGTTATCTCAAAGTACTTCATGCAGTTACCATAGCAGCATAAAATTATGGTGGGTGTTAATCAAGGCGCCTGGAGGCACCGAATGAGCTCCGGCCAGGTTAAGAAACGCGCTTGTGTGTTACGCTGCAAAACTGAAAACCCCGGGTGTGGGGAGATTTTATTCTCCTACTGGAACGTTCAGCACTGTCCCTTTTAAAAATAGGTTCGGTTTTGCATGGCAGCGTCTAGTTCCTCTCTTTTGCACAGGCTTATCACTAGCTGTGGCCAAATTTAGAAACTTGGGTAAAATTTAAAGATGAGAATAATCCTAAAAATACGATGCTGTTTGCCTTAGTGTTATCCCAGCGGAGGGAGTGACTGAGGTTAATTGCAGCGTGCACAGAATGATTTCCTTCAGTGTGAGGAGTTCAGATAGGAACGAGGTCCCTGCTAACACCTGTACCAGAATGCTTTCCCTTACGGATGCTCTGTTCCAGCAAAAAAAAAAAAGAAAACCCAGTTGTTTAGAAATTATTTTCTAGAGCCTGTAAAGCACGCTAATTATTCTGGAGAAAGCGTCCACACGGACACTTCAGTGGGTATTGTTTGCCTTAGGAGGAAACCAACCCAAACAAACCAAAACACCTACTTTTTAAAAAAGTACGAGTTGTTAGTATGGACCGTGAAGAAGTTTTGAACGCTCTTAAAATCCTTCTTGTCTTCAGGTTGAAATCGCTGTTGTTTTAGTCTTCCTTCCAGTAACATAGCGTTACTTGTTCTTTAAGTTGAAAGCTGTTCAGAGAACCTAAGAAGCTTTTTTCATTTCAAATCCATTTTCTATCTTTTAAAATTTTTTCAAAAAATATCTGGGATTGCATAGAGGTAGAAACACATGGCACGCTTGTCCCAGTACGGATGCCGGGTTTCTTGCCTTGTGCTATTGTGTGGTCCCGCAGTGATGATGAACACCAACTTCCAGAGCATCCGGCCTCTGGCCAGATGGTAAAGCAAGTCGCTTTTTCATCTTGCCAGTCCGTGTTGTGTTCTTGCTTCTTTGGCACGGCCAAATAAACTTCTTATCTTACCATTTCACATCCATTTGTGCTCTGAGAAAGGGCCTGAGAATCAGGATGGAAAATATGTCGGAGTTTTAAAACTTTCAGTTGACCTCAGAGAGTCTCGTGGGCCGTTGCAGTATCAATCACAGCTGTGAGAATACTTTGCAACTATTTGTTAAAAGTGTAGTCTCAACTTGTGAAGCAGATTTCCAAATATAAATTTTTTTTTATCTGCAGTTTTATCTTGCAGAGAAAATATGCTGGAGGGTTAAAAACTTGTATTTGGTGTAAATTAAAAGTGTTGAAGTCTTAATAAAAAATAATAAGTTTCTGTGGAAATTCAGGTTCACTCTTAGCTTTACCATGGTGGTGTTGTAAGGCTGACAGCCGCAGGAGAAGCCCTTGGCACAGCACGCTCTTGCTGAACGGTAGGATAGGCTCCATGTTTAGATAGGCATGCAAAAAGTGCGTCAGCGTCCCCATTTCTGAATCTTCCGTCCTCTTCTGGACCACAGCCTAAGTAGCGAACCAGTTTTCTGTGGATGTCCATGCGACATCTAGGGCTACAAAGCTGGCTTGGAAGCAGAAGGGATGTTTCTCTTCATCAGTTCTTGGCTGTAGGGCTGAGCATTGCTATTAGACACCTCTGGGTTTACAGTGCTGGGTGTCTTGTAGTTAAACTTGGTCGTTAGAAAATCCAGAGGTTTCCGTTTGAAGAAGGTTTCAACTGAGACATCAAGTCTACTTGTGAAAAGAACTGATTACTCTAGTTTGTGCAAACAGAAATTTAGGTATCATGAGTGCTTAGCTAGCCTGAACATCGAGGTTTTGATGCGTCAGCTCAGAAGTCATGCAATTAAAGATTAAAATGTGCTTTAGGAAATCCAAGTCTAAGTGATGCTGAGTGTGGACAGTAACGTGGGAAGAGCTGGCCTACACGTACGTTGTCTGGTACCTGGCAGTTAAGTATAGATCGCAGAAGGGTGTTTCTAATTTCAGAGGGTAAAAACCCAGTAGTAATGGGACTGCATCCTTACCACGTGCTGGCTTTTAATCAGAAAAGTTAAAGCAATCTCAGAACAAAAAAAAATCAGTTCTGCAAGCAAAGTGGGACTTGGTTACCCACTGCTTTTTCCTTGCTGCTGAATAGCTCTGTAATGAAGTAAATGGATAAAAATGTCTTGAAAAAAGTAATCAAAGCAGCGTAACTATACATGGGGAGAAGCTGGTGAAGAGAAAAAGTATTCTAGAGTCACTATAAGGCTTTGTGAAAACCATCATTAACACTATCTTAATGTATTTTCTTTTTTCTGGTCGATGTATGGCTCGGACAGCCGTCTCCCGTACGGCAGCCGGTAATAATGCGAGCGTGGGCTTCGGCCGAGGGACAGTTTGTACAACTGCACAAGGACTCTCAGTGAATCCTCGGTGCCTGGAGCCGTGTAACCGCCTCGAGTTTAAAGTCAGCCTTGCTCTGCCGTCGTGAATTTGGGTTCCACTTTGGGATTGCAGTGTGGGCACGTGCAGAGGCTGCGCCGAGCCGCGCTCTGCGCGTGAGCGGTCTGCTGAGGCTGTCAGCCTTTTGTCCGGCGCGGACAGAACATCCTTTCACTGTCAAAAGCAAATTATCTTTCTTCGCCCGCAGCTTTATTAGCAAAATTTTATTACATTTCAAAAATACGTTCGAAATATAAAATCCCACTACTAGTGTTATTTCTTATTGCAGTATTATTCTGATGAACAGAACTCCATCAGGTAAATGGCAGTAACTCTCAGTTGTAATGACTTATTTTCCTGCTCGTCAGAAATGTGTATATCTCAAATACTTTACAGTTCCCAAAAACATTTTATTAAACCTGGTTTGTGACATTAGAAGTACCACAGGAAGGTGGACTGTAGCAGCGCTCAAGGCTTTTTTTGT
The DNA here is from genome assembly GCA_011801015.1 of Ardeotis arabs. Classification (NCBI taxonomy): domain Eukaryota; kingdom Metazoa; phylum Chordata; class Aves; order Otidiformes; family Otididae; genus Ardeotis; species Ardeotis arabs. Next base: position 5,469 of record JAAGAY010145445.1, on the reverse strand, counting down.
GATACAGGTGAGCTAACCCCTTGAAATCAACTGTATTTTTCATAGTAACCAGTTTGTGCATCTTATCTGTGGCTGGGAACACCATAATGTGTGTGTGTATTAAACTCTTACACTAGCTGAGTGATAGGAGTAGTAATTCCTTTCTAGAATTTTATTTGAAAACAATAACGCTGCGGACAGTCTATTTTAGGGCGTTAAGCACAATCTATTTCAGGATGTTACCTAGCTGTTTGTTGTATCTAAATACCTTCCATGTAGAACATATTGGCAATAACAAGTTTTTTAGCAAATTTCAGTCTCTCCCCTGGTCTCGTTCCTGAGGGGTTTGTTCCCCCCATGGCTGAGAAGCTCAGCCCCTTCTGAAGAACATGCTCCAAGGGATGGTAGTGTCCCCATGACCATGCTTGCTGGTAGCGTGGTGTGATCAGACTGCAACATCTGCTTGGCTCCAATACTTGGCGCTCTTCAGAGTGGGGATCCCAGCCCGGGGTGTGCCCAAGGTGCCGAGGGATGGTTTTCTCCTGGTCTCGGAGAGTAGAAACCCCTCCTTGTTGAGCTCTCCTGGCCCTTGGGTAGAGCTGGTGGGAGAGGCTGAGAACGTGTGAAGGATACCTGGCCAGCAGTCCATGGAGTTCCTCGCTCCGCTTGCTTCGGTGCATCCCCGAAAACCGATGGGTGCTACTTCTCCAGATGAGGCCGTGGCTTAGTAATGTACTTGCAGACCTCAGCAGATGAGAGGACACCGCGTTTGGCTGCGGTGTTTGTGTGCTTAAAGTTGCCCAGCTAACTGGTGTAGGCCTCTAACGGGACATTCAGCATTTTTCAGTGTTTTATGCATTGGTCTTAGCAAGTAGTTGAGACAAGCAGGAAGTTAAGCAATAGTATATTTTGATGGGAAAATAATAAGGCAGAATTGTAAAAATAAAAATATTTTAGAATTCCCTATTTGCAATTGTTGATCTGATAATCTAGAACTATGTGAGAGCAGTTGGAGTTACGGATGCCTTTTTGTTTTTCTTGAATTGCTTATAGATTTAATTGCGTTTTCCTCTTTTAGCAAAAAATACGGTACATTTACTCTCAGGAATAGCATTTTTCCTGAGAGAAAGAAGTTTTCATCTGGCAGACTGAAAGGATGTAACCAATGGAAAAAAAAAAGTGAGATATTTTTGCTAGGAGTCATTAGCTGTGTTTTTTTGTTAAAGCTCCTTTTTGCTTTTAACATCTCAATGGAAGGTGATGGAAATGTGAAAATTGGCAGGAACATTGTCCCTATGGCATATGTGCCATTCATTGGTCTGGAAAAGCTGGGTTTGATATGGCCAAATTACAATGATTTTTTAAAAAATGTAGTTAATATACCGATTATTTAAATAAATAATCTTCCTGTGCTCCTTTGGCACAGTGGCACCATGTCTACACTACGTGTGGACGGCAGTGATCTTGGATGACCAGATATCATCTTTGGTTTTCGTGGGATTTGCACACGGAGTACGAACGATGGTAGTACGCGTTTGCAATTGTTCGTGTGTACAAAAATAGACTCATTAAACGTGAGCCATGTGGTTGTGATTTACCCTTCCAGCTCGGATCTGTACTGTTACTGCCGCGGTGCAGAACAGTGTCTCATTGTCCGTGTCTCGCGCTGGGCACTGTGCGGCCCTTGGCCTTCTGATGCCAGATACAACAAAGGCTGCAAATGGTTTTCATTATGTTTTTGGATGAGTGCAGAAGAACGTGGGAGCACATGCAGCAGCCAGTGATCGTTATTCACGAGTACAATCTCCGTAGCCAGAATATAAGCAATATTTAATCTCTTCTGTTGAACATCTCCCCAAAATCTGTGGATTGGGGCAGGAAGGGGAAGTGGAAGGGCTTAGACTTCTGTTGCTGGCTGGCCTGTGAACAAGGAGAATATCTCCTGGATCACCATGTTTTCCATTTGTGATTTTCTTTCTCTCCATTCAAGATCACTAAATACCCTTAAATACAATTGCAGCAGTTGCTAAGGAATGTAAAATTAGAGTGTATCTAGTGTACTTTTAATTTTTTTAGCTGAAACGTGCAGTTTATTGGCTGGAATTAATTGGGAGCAGGACCACTTGAACCTCGAACTCTTTACAAACTATGAACTCCTATCCAAGAAATATTTCTTGAGGAATTAAGGAATGCTGTTGTGGTGAGGAATCCTGCTGGATACCTGAATGAATAATGATTGAGCAAAGAAGAATAAGCTGGTAGGGCTGTTAAGTATTTTTTCCATGGCCAATTCAGAAACGAAAGTCTCAGAAGTACCATCAAAAGCAGCAAGACCCACAGGATGACCAAGTAGCCTAAGGCTGCTTTCCCACTGTGCGTAATCTAGCTAGAAAAGAAATCTGTAGGCAACCTCTCGGCAGTCTCGGCTCACTCATCCCTGCCTGTTGTACATGAAACGCTAAAGCTTGTACTCTACACTTAGTTGCTGACTAGGGATTAATCATTCTAAAGACTTGACTAATTCCTGGTCTGGAGACAAGGTCTCTTTGTTAAGTTTTACTACTGAAAGCCGTAAAGATACTAGAGAGCATTAGAGAAGATCTGAGAAAGATGTGGATGCCATTTCCTCACAGCCGAACACGGGACTTCTGTTTTAGACTGAGTGGGCTTGCTTTCGCTGAGGATATCTCAAAACATTCAGGCTTTTGCTGAGAAGATCCTGTGAATGCACAGATCTTAATGCCAAAATGGTGCTTGGCAGTATTCTGAACTTGTACGTAGATCATCAACCAACTTTTTTTTGCATCAGAACAAACACATCAGATAAAGAAAGCACATCTACTCTTGAGGAAAAGTCACTAAATCCACTAGTGAGTTGTCCCAGTGGTTTATTGTTTCATTCTTGGAAAAATCATGTGTATTTCCAATCTTAAGTTTGCTTATTTTCAGTTTCTGGGTGTTGTGTCTTATTGTTTTAGTAGCTGAGTTGAAGAGCTTGCTCTCTCTCGGTCAGATTTTTCCATCAACGTTTTGATGTCCTTCTACTAAGAGAGTGATCATCTTTAATTGTGAGATGATGTAATTGTTCATTTGAGTTCTGCTGAGAAGGTAGTTGAATATTTCTCCTACAGTCCAAGAAATATGCTTAATTTCCTAGTTCTGTACAGAGACCTTTTAATTTTTTACCATATTTCAGTGAATGTCTTTTCACATATCTTCCACCCAACAATAATGTTTCTCCTTTAGCTTTGTCTGTATTTGCAGTAACTTATCAGGCATAACCAGCAAATGTTTGTTATCTGCATTAATCTTATAAAGAAGCCAAATCAAGGTTTACCGGTTATTTTTTAAGTAACTCGTTTCTGAAATTGTTTTTTTCCCTTTTGAATTAGCTCATGAGTAATAGCAGAAGATTGTGTTCCAAGTTTGTAGGATGAAAATCCCTCTCCAGTATGGTGATCGTGCACTGCTAAATCAAAGTATTTGAAGAACAGTGAAATCACCTGGCAGTGTGGGCTCGCGTTGGATTTCGTCACAACCGTGGCATTGTCGTAGCAGAGCTACAACCCAGTAGCTCTCAGCGGTGGCTGGCGGTGGGAACGGCACATCACCAGTTCTGTGGGAAAGCTTGGTGTTTCGCAGTCAGGCCGAGCAGGTACCACGCCTCTAGAGCCATACCCCACCATCAGCCACGCCTCTAAAGCCGTACCCCATTTTTCAGGTGTAAAATATTGTGGTGGTTGGAGAAAATGATTTACTGTTATTGCTGCAAGAGTTCACGTGCTCCAGTCAGTCTGGTCTGATGTTTGAGAGAGGGTAAGGCTTTGTGATAGAACTTCAGAAGGCAGCAGGGCATTAAACAGTGCTGTAGGAGAATAATCCCCGAGCCCTGCAAAAGGCACGCTGGGACAGCGAAGGTGAAATGTCTCTGAAATACTTGCTTAACTTGTAGGAGTCCTGTTCAGGCAATTCTCTAGGTTTCAAAAGAATTAAGAGAAATAAATATTTAACTTCTTTAAAGCCTTCTGTATTCATTCAGAAAAGAGTTTCTGTCCTGACGTGCCATGCCTTCTCCACTGACTTTGTCTTCCAGTTTACACTTTATGAACAGGATCAGAAATAGTAACATTTTTTCATCCACAGCTGCGTTTCACCCTGCGGTATTATTCGTAGTCCCCCGCGGTTTTACTCCCACTTCTCCGAGCAATCCTAGATTACTAATGACCTCGCTGTAGCCATCAAAACGTACCCCTTCCTTCCACAGCACCTAGAGCTGCCGTCTTCAGAGATCCTGGGGACGAGGTAAGGAAAGCCGAGCCGTACTCGGATGAGAGCCCCCAGTGTCGGTAAAACCAGTAACGAGGATTCAGTAAATAGCATGCTGCCTTTGGAGTGAGCGTTGAACCAGTTGCCCAGCCTCGTCGTGCTGGGAGGAGCTGTGCTGTGGAGCAGGTACGCTCCGCGATGTGGCCCCTCTAATGCAGTCATTAGAGTGCTTGGTGGTGATTTGTCTGGATTGGATTTTGTCATACTAAGTTCTGTTCAATGCAATAGCCTAAAAATCTCTTTTATTTCTATTTTCCTTGGTTCTTCAGCATTTTCACGTGTTGTTGCAGCGAGCCCGGTGCTCCAGTTGAAATGCGTGGTACGGCGCTGCCCTACGCTGATGTGCTGCAACTGTCTGTGTGCTTCGCAGAATTGCAGAGCGCAAGGATACTCTGGATTTACAGTTGCTGTGTAAATTGTTACAGTCAGAGCTCTGTGTTAAATACTGGACATTTATATTTTCAGACATACTGGTTAAACACAGAGACTAATGCAGAGGACAGAGAAATGGGACTGTGAGGTTTCGTTACTGGCTTTGCTCTTCCTTTCCTCCCAGGTTTTTGTCAAATCAGTTAACCTCTCTGTGGTTGGGTTTGGTTTAACTCACTCTCATACATGCACATTAATTAATACATCGATATTTTCAAAGCAATGTATAACATAATGAGGAAAATGAATAGTTTATCTCTGGAAGAGGTAGGGGACTGAAAGTTGTTCTGGCAGACAGAGTCGGGGAGGACCGGGAAGGTCTGGTAGCAGCGCCGTGGTCTGTGTTCGCTGGATTTCCCATCCTGACAGCTGGCTGACTGCGTGAGTTGCCTCCGCATCCGAATTAGCTAATTCAGGCATCCCCTTAGCTCCCCTTCTGCCTGGCGCTGACTTACACCACGCGGCAAGTCTGCATCAACAACCTCTGCAGTATTTCTGTTTGGTGGAAGCCCAGCAAGCTTCTAATTGCATGGAGTCTTCCTCTGTTATTTGGTATCTTAAGAAAATTATTTCTTTAAGGCAGAATGTGTGTCTCAAACATCCTGCGCTTGCAGCTTGGCAGGGATAAGGCGTAGCAGATAAGTGACAATCCGCTGTGAGTTTTCAGAGTGTGTGTCAGAATATTTAGCTCTCGTTATACATGCTATTTGAATCAACAAATCTGTGTACAAGTTG
>JAAGAY010145444.1:0-17405 GCA_011801015.1 Ardeotis arabs | reverse complement strand
CTTCAGCAGAGAAGTCCCGACAGCCGCAAAGGTAGCGACGGCCGCAGGGACAGTCCCGGTCGCCCTGCCTCTGTCTTCAGAACGCGCAGCTCTGGGCTGGGAACGCAGGCACGGGCAGAGAGCTGGAAGAAAAGAAAGGATGGGTTTTGCTGGCTGCAGGGCATCGCACCAGGGAGGGCTGAGGGTCTTCCCAGCCTCCCCCAGCACTGAGAGGCTGTGCTGGCACGAGGGCAGTCGGTGGGATGAGGGGAGGCAGCGTTCCCCTCTCTGCAGCAGCGGGAGGGCCAGCGTGGGGCACTGGGCCCATTCCAGGCTCCCCAGTGCCGGAACGGCAGCAACACGCTGCAGCGAGCCCAGCGCGGGGACCCTGAGCTGGGCAGGGAACGGACACGGGGCTTGGCCAGGAGGGCTGGCGCTGGGCAGCCCCAAGCGGAGCCGGCCAGGCCAGGTCACGTCTGAGTCAGTGGCCCCACGGAGGGCAATTTACCCAAATCAGCCCAAGGGCTGTTCCATGCCTGGGACCCCATGCTCAGTAGATTAGTGAGGAGGGTGCTGAGGGGAGGCTCCTGCTCCCTGGGAGGAAACTGGGCATGGGGGTTTGCTGTGAGCTATTGTACTTGATTTGTTTTCCATCTCTCTTTTGTTTTCTGCTGTTATTTCTCTTAAACTCATCTTAATCCACGATTTTTGCTGCCTTTTGTTTACCAGTTCTCCTCTCTGTCCCACTGGAGGGTGGGGGGAGTGAGTGAGAGACTGTGTAGCTCAGTCCTGAGCGGGGCCTAACAACGACACTGGGACGCAGCCCCCAGGCCCGGCTGGAATGGACCCTGCCTCCAGCAGCCATCAGCCCCCAACCTCCCACCAGCCCCTCACCTCTGAGCGCTCTCATCCTCCTCATGGCAACACGATCCCCCAGATACAAGCACTGTTCTCTCTGAGCAAAAGCCAAGAGAAACTGAGGCACCACCACCCTCAGGAGGCAGATCTAGAGTCCGGCCATTGTGATGCGCCTGCGGGGCGTGGCACCTCTGAGGGCTGCTGTGACACAGAATCATGGAATCATGGAATAGTTTGGTTTGGAAGGGACCTTCAAAGGTCATCTAGTCCAGCCACCTTTCAAGAAGCAGGGACATCTCCAACCAGATCAGGTTGCTCACAGCCCCATCCAACCTGGCCTGCAATGTTTCCAGGGATGGGGCATCCACCACCTCTCTGGGCAACCTGGGACAGGGTTCCACCAGACTCAGTGTAAAAAATTTTTCCTAATACCTAATCTGAATCTACCTCCCTCTATTTTGAAACCATCACCCCTTGTCCTATCACAACAGGCCCTGCTGAAGAGTCTCTCCCCATCTTTCCTGTAGGGCCCCTTTAGGCACTGGAAGGCCGCTCTAAGGTCTCCCTGGAGCCTCCTCTTCTCCAGGCGGAACAGCCCCAGCTCTCTCAGCCTGGCCTCACAGCAGAGCTGCTCCAGCCCTCTCATCACCTTCATGGCCTCCTCTGGACCCTCTCCAACTGGTCCACATCCTTCTGATGTTGGGGGCTCCAGAGCTGGACGCAGTGCTGCAGGTGGGGTCTCACCAGAGCGGAGCAGAGGGGCAGAATCACCTCCCTCGACCTGCTGCCCACGCTGCTGGGGATGCAGCCCAGGATGCGGTTGGTCTTCTGGGCTGCAAGCGCACATTGCCGGCTCATGTTGAGCTTCTTGTCCACCATCATGCCCAAGTCCTTCTCCTCAGGGCTGCTCTCCATCCATTCTCCGCCCAGCCTGGATTTGTGCCTGGGATTGCCCTGACCCAGGTGCAGGACCTTGCACTTGGCCTGGTTGAACTTCATGAGGTTGGCACGGGCCCATGCAATTGTAGTGTATATTATGTATGCTTTCCAGCACATGTAAAAAGTAAAATGTTTAATTTACTAGATACAAGCCAGAATTCTGCATGAAGTTGTTCAATTTGAAGGCTTTTGGAAACTGTGCCTCTCTACTTGGTTGAGGTCTTAGATTTTGTAGGTTTTAAATTCAAGTCCAATAGATAGTGTGCAGATTATAGAACAGCTTATATTTTTTGATGAATCTGGTAGATGTATACTGCTTATATTAGTTTTTTTATTAAATTCTTACAGAGGTGAGTGATATTTTTTTTTTTTTTTTCTTTTTCTCCCCCCCAGGCAGAGAAAAACAGAGCAGCAGCAATGGCAAATAATCTGCAGAAGGGCAGTGCTGGTCCGATGAGGCTCTATGTGGGATCATTACACTTCAACATAACTGAAGATATGCTTCGAGGAATTTTTGAGCCATTTGGCAGGGTAAATTTTAATTTGCAATGTCGTGCTATGGTAGTTTACCTGAAAAACCTAGATTAATTCTAGAGCACTTGCAGCTTCCGGAAATGATTCAACTTTATACTTGCAAAACATCTTGTTTATTTTTCTTGCTCGTCTGTGCCTCTGCATCCACAAGGCTTTTACATAGTTAGTATTGGAGAACAAATGAGAATCTTGATTTGTGATGTGATCCAGTGATTTTGAATGGCAGGTCTTATGAAAGAAAGCTGAGAATTCAGTGAGTACTTAAAATAACAAAAACAAAACCCAAACAAAAAAATCCTGTACTATATCCTGCTTCTGCCACTTGTGAATATCTTCCCTGCCACGTGATTGTGAATGGGGGCCCCCTTTCACAGGTGAAAGCACAAAGCACAGAATCAGAGCTGAGTTTTCTTTACTGTGAATGTAGTAGCTCCATCTGGTTTTGAGCTTTTTGCTGAAGTTTTACCTCATGCTGCTGCTGTGCGCTAGCAGTATGTCCTGTGCAGCTCTGCCACAGGCCCCTTCTCACCCCTGATCACCTGGCCCCGGTTTGTGGCACGGTAATATGTTTTTGTAGGGTTAGGGAAGTGAGCAGATAGAATCTGAAGTTTCAGTGAAGTCATAGTAAATGTTAGCCCTGCTGTGCTAACGAAGATAGCGTGCATATGTCATTATTAGATAGAGGAGAAGTAATGTACTTAACGTGCTGCTTAATGGAAAAAAACACCACTGATGTTTCTTCATACTATCTTTGGATAGTAACCCTACATACATACTGTAACAGTGCTTTATTCAGATTCAGTATGTGCATCCTTTAATTCAGTTGTGCAAAAACGTAGAAAATTGCAGCAATTTATTACATTTTAATCCACATGGCTCTTCTTGTTCTGTCTTCTCTCAAGGTCTGGCAGTAGGATTAATGTAGTTTAGGGGGCTTGCATGTGAAGCTGTGAAGGTTTTTCCTGCTCCTGATTCTGTGTACTCCAGTCTTAAACTTGATTCTTCCTCTTACTTCTGTGTTGGTGTGTCTTACCAACTCTATTTTATGGCTCATGGATGACTTACAAATATGTTTTAAGTTCAGTAACTGTGAACTTGTAGGAGTTCCCGTATACTAAATAATTATTTAAAATAGACACCTTTTTCTTAAAGCTCCTGGTCAAAGTAATGCAAACTGCTTTGCTTTTCTTGTAAAATGGAGTTTCTCAGCGTATGAGATGCCATGGCTGTAATGTTTTAGTTATGATTTGATGATGTCTACATGCTCATCGTCTGTTGCATCAGGACCAAGCCCCTGCCTGAGACCAGACTCATCTTAAAGAATAAATTGTACATGGCCCATTCTGTTTTAGTGTTGAAGTATGTATCTGGCTGCCTGTATGCTGATTTTTGACTCGAGGAGGAAATGAGGAACTGATTTTTTTAAAAAGTGGTTTCACAATGTATGTTTGGCAAGGCTGTATTCAGATTTTGTTTTGGTATCTTGTGATTTGTTAAAAAATGTCTGATAATAAATAGCTTTATTCTTATTTTTAGATTGAAAGCATTCAGCTGATGATGGATAGTGAAACGGGACGCTCAAAAGGATATGGATTTATTACGGTATGTCTAGAATTGCCAGACTTAGACGATTTCTGGGTGTAACCTTCCCATGTAGCAGTACAGCTTACTCGCCAGTCTCTGCAAAGTCTCATCTTAGAGATGTCACGTTGCAGGACGTGCAGCAGTGGCCTCTTTCTGTGTTTCTACCAGTTCTGTGCGGTTGAACAATGCACGTGTTTAGAATGGGATCATATACTCTGTGGTCAGTGCCTGGTAAAGCAGTGCTGTCTTCTGCAGGCAAAAGGCTGGCATTTTCACAGTGCAAATAATTGAATTTTAGCTTTTTGGGGGAAATAAAATTTTAGAGGCTAGAACTTTGAGTTGAAAACATCTTTACCCTCAGATAGTCAAGAAACCCAAGTTCACAAAATTATCTGACTTGGCAATTTGTCATGGGGAAAAAAAAAAGTCTCGGTGGAACCTCTGGCACTTAGAGAAAAATGAAACCAAACTAACTATATAGCTAATACTTGGTAGTTTTAACTCTGACAAAATATTTTATATTTAATTTAATGGTACCCAGCATAAAGCAGAACATCTGTTAGGAATAGCCAGTAAATGCACGCCAGTTGAAAGGTTACAAAGGAAGTGACTGTCATTCTTGGAAAGCGTTGAAAGAGAATTACAGCCGTGACTTAATGTTGATTGCAATATCTCTAGTACTCTACCTTCAATAATAATGTATATTTAAATATATTCTTACCTAAATATGAGAAAGTAAATATCCAAACTTGTGTGTATCTGGTCTAAACGTAAAATAGGGATCACGTTTAACTGAACTTATTGTTATCTTTAATTTAGTGTTTCCCATGTTTATATAACTGTGGCTATTGCATCCAGTAGAGGTGTTGCTAATGCTGCCCGCAGTATCACTGAATTACATTTCCCAATCTACAGTTCTCAGACTCCGAGTGTGCCAAAAAGGCCTTGGAACAACTCAATGGATTTGAGCTGGCTGGTAGGCCAATGAAAGTGGGACATGTAACTGAGCGCACTGATGCTTCCAGTGCTAGTTCATTTTTGGACAGTGACGAGTTGGAACGGACTGGAATTGACTTGGGAACAACTGGTCGCCTTCAGTTGATGGCAAGACTTGCAGAAGGTATGTGTGATGATTAATAGCAAATGTGTGAAAAAACAGAAGTTCATGGCATTTCAGTTAATACCATTCAATGTGTTTAGCGTAATATTCTGTGGAGTGTATTTTTAAGCTTTTGACGATAGTAAGATTTGTGATACTTCTGTTACTGCAGCCCTAACTGAGTGAAGAGTGCTTGCTACAGGGTACGTTCCTGTTCTGTTCTAGGTACTGGTTTGCAGATTCCCCCGGCTGCACAGCAGGCTCTGCAGATGAGCGGATCTTTGGCGTTTGGAGCTGTGGCAGGTAAGAAATGATGACCTATTTACTCCTTAAAAATACTTTCTGCTTTATAACTTTGAGACAAGTGATACTTAACTACATGTTGTGATCTTGAAAAATGAGAACATAGGTATTGCAGATCGTTTTGCAAACTGTAAAATGTTGAAAATCCATGACCAAATAAACAGTATATGACAGCTTTGGGCGTGATTCAATTTGCATTATTGTTGGCAAATCTGTTGTAGTTCACTTAATTCATCCCAAGCCTTCCTCTCCTTATCTTTACTATCCCCTGTGATAACGGGGACTTGCATGTTGTGCTGCAGCGCGTTGACTGTTTACAAATGGCAGGCTCCTAACTGGAAGGGGATTGACTTTCTGAAAAGGCAGAGCTGTACCAGGGCCAAGGAGGTTGTTAGGCCTTTATGGGGGTCACAGCAACTGAGACTGAAGTAGTGTCAGGTTTATGCAGTGTATGTCCTGGCGTGGAAGGACACTGTATGCCAGGGAATTTGTGTGTTGCTTGGAATTGGCTGTAGTTTGTGCATTCTGCAACTGAGTATGTTGCAAATGTTACTGAGGCTTTGTTTTGTTCAGAGAGGGAATGAGGCTAAGGATATGATTGCTGACAGTTCCCAGCTGGCCTAAACACCAAACTGTTTAAGAGGGCTTCAGAACTGGAGCAGTGAGCAACCTCCTGCAGGAAATTAGAAATATACAGAGTGCAATTTCTTCTTATTATTTTTTTTATTAATACAAGGACAAAAGGCGTGAGACTGTCATAGCAGTAGAAAAGAACATGAATGTCAGAAGTAACTAGATGCTGGAGGGTGTGGAAAGTGTCAGGAAATGAAGAAAGAAGATGCGGCATTGTTTTATTTGTCTTCCAGCAGTTTGTGACCGAAGTGATTCAGACTTAAGGTATACCTGAATCATGTCACTGAAGTTCAGGTGCAGTTTTGAGAAGAGCATAAACGCGAAACTGCAGACAGTTGCTAAAAGAATATGATAGGGTCTTTCTATAGATACACCCTTGGAAAGAAAAGGAACTGGCTAGTGAAAGAAAAACACAGATTGAGGAATAAAGCTGTTACTCTATTCGAGACAAAAAAGATGAAGAAGACACAGTGGCAAGGAAGAAGCATATCTAGTCCAGAAAGAGAAGGAAAGGTAAATACCACTAAAACTAGATCACCTTTAATGTAGGTGATAAAGTGATGTGACAGTCTTGCTTAGAAATGTGTGGTCGATGAGACATGAGAGGAATAGTTTCAAAGAACACCAGTCTCTTCCCCACCCCCATATTTGAAACAAGCCGAAGAAACTCAAACTCCTCAAATCGGGAACATGGCCAAAAACGTCTGACACGGGTGAACTGTTAAGATAGCATGGAATCGGTATGAGACAACGTGGCTGTGGAGTATTAAATGATAAGGCTGAATACGGGTTTTTGAAGAATGTGCATGTTTAGTAACTGTAGAAATGAAAGCGGTAGGAGCAGCATTGTTCATTCCACTTGTATTGTACAAAAGGAATAATGCAGACATGTGCAACTTAAGTAACTTTGGAAAAAGATAAAGCTTTTTACTACCGTAGAGTCATGAGCTATCCCCAAAGTGACATTTGGTTATGGATTAAAGATCTCTTTACTCTTGTTAGAGAAAATTACTACCAGGAATTGTATCATTATGGGAGACTTTAACTTCCCTGATACAGATTGGAGAAGAATTGCTAGTAATAATGGTGGGGCCCAGATATTCCTGGATGTGATATCCGACAAATTTCTTCATCAAACACTCACTGACTCACGAAGAGGGGATGCTATTTTAAACTCAATTTGGTAAGTAATGAAGATGTTACGGATGAGAATGGAAATGACCATTGACTTGAGAGATCATGAGTTGCTCAAGTTAAAATGGAAGGATAAACAAAATCTGTCACTAAGGCTTCTGATTTCAAAAGCAGTGATTGAAGACACAAGGCAGTAACGTCATCTGGTCTAAGGAACTTGCGTGTTTGAACAGGCAGGATGTAAAAACTTTTTCAGTTCCAAATTGCTAATGCTATATTGGATCTGTATTCCACAGAAAGAAGAAACAGTCCTGTTAGAAATGGGCTCCACACCAAACTGGGTGATAACTACCTCAGAAGAAATCAGGAATCACAGAGCCTATGAAAGAAAAAGGACTGATAATAAAACAGTATTTTTAGTTTGGGAAATCGATGAAATGAGAATTATCTGCCAATAGTCATATTGAGGTAGACCTTATCAAAGACATGAAAGCATAGATGAAGATTTACCAGCTCTTAAAGAGAAAAAAAAAAAAAGGAATCGGGGCTGAGGTTGAATGAAAAAATATTCCCAAGATTTTTCAGAAGAATCTCATTGCCTCTGTAGTGGGGACATAGGCCGTAGTTTGGAATTTGAGGAAGGTAAGCTAGAAATATAGATTAAAAAAAAAAAATATTCACAAGGTAGAAGCAAAGTAAGAGCTGAACGTACTCACTTCGGAGTAGTAAGAAAACTCCCATGAATTTAGTGAGGGAATAGGTACATGAAATATGAGGTCTGATATCTGATACAGTCAATAAATGTATTAAGTCTGCGATACAGTATATAGCTGGAACATCTAATTTGGAGTTGCCTGCACTTAAAAGGAAGGAAGAACATCATAATCTGGCCAGTTCCTAGTCTTGTTACTCTGCCTTCACTTCTCTCCTTCAAAAGTTGTACTAAAGTTGTCATACTGGAGAATATTATTAAAGTATAGCATACTTTTAGGGAAACTGCATTTAAAAACTAACAGTCTTTGATAAAACTGACTTTCCTAGACAGAGAAGCAGTAGTAGAACTCACCTCTTTGAACTTTTGACTTACGTCATTTGGAAGTTAAACTAGAGAAGTAGATGGTACAGGGAGTACAAGATGTGTGAAGAAGCTGGTTCAAAGAAAGGGATTTTTTTCAGGTGAAAGCTGGGAAAGTTAGAGACCGTTGTTGAAGCCGAGGTTCAAGCGTTGGGCTGCTCTTGTTTAGTAGTTACATGAGTAACAGTAGTCAGCAAGAGTAGGAGTGAGGTGAGTAATTCCAGAGGTGCTGCCAGTAAGGGATTCCCAGGGTGTTGTACATTGCTCACCTGTTCAGGATTGAAACAAGTTCTAGTTCTGTAGCCTGAGAGCTTAGCAGTGAAAGGTGGCCAAGGAGGAGGGAAATATTTGAATACTCCAGTTTATCAGTGAGTGAATATGAACTGTCTGTGATAAATTTCTGAAAGGGCAGCTGTGTTCCTGCAGGTACGTACTTCAGCATCTGAGATGTAACGTACGCATTCGTGAGCAGTTCTGGTCAACCCATGTTCAAGATGGATTGACTCAAACTAGAAGAGGGAAGCTAAAGAATTAGTTTTACGGGGGACTTGAGAACTTGGACATTATTCCCATGGAGAAAAATCTAGCAGGAAAAAGAATTTAAGCTAAACAGTTGTAGCTGTGTACTTTCTATTCTCCATTAAATTCTGTCTGAAAATCTGAAACAAAACAACCACGAGGCCATAGAACATTCCTCTAATGCTTTGTGGGACAAAACAAAGCATTCCTTACTTTTGGAAAGGAACTATCAGTTTATGAAAAAGATTGAGGTAGTGTGCTGCAATAGAGAGACGAATAGGTGTTATCATTCAGTTCCTCTATTTCATCTGCTGTTCTCTTGTAGGTAATTACTTGGAAAGCTGGAGAATACTTGGCAGGCTCTTGTTTATTTAGAGCTACCTGCGTTTTCAAATAAACATGCAACTTTGTTTTGTATTAGGACAGAAAATGCTTTGATAGCTATTTCTGTATTTCTGCTTTCTCTGTACTAAATGTGTACTTTTTAGTCCTGCTGAACTTCCCACTCTTACAGGCTGTATGTACAGAACATACTGAAAAAGTGACTTTTGATCTTAACTTAACAGATGTATTAATTTCAGTTTCCGCATACTGTTCAAACGTAGGGAGAAATAAGAGTTGACAGTCAAGAGTGACCATGAATTCCTAAATTTTGAGTGAACTTGGAAGTGAGAGGACCATTTTCCAATCATGAGCAACAAGAAAATCAGTTAGTGCAAGATTTGGCGGACCATGCATTATGTTTCAGAGGTGGTAGATACTACAGAACTTGTTGCAATTCTGTCAGAATTGCAGAGGGAGAAGTCCCTGTCCTCATCTAACTGGAGTGATTTGGGAGATCTGGAGGCTTATTTTTTGAACACATTTAAAAAAAAAAAAAAAACCTGGGTAGTGATTAACTAGGTAATTAGTTATAGATTTGGCCAAATCCATGCAGTTTCTGTAGAGAATACAGGCTGAAACAGTCTTCCCCATTATGGTATTTCTCAGTGTGACGCTGAGGATTTCTTTACGTTCAGATCCAGGTAAAAACGTGCTAAACATAGCCAATTCTTACTACAGCTCAGCCTTCAGAGCTTGCTCCTTCCAGATTGAAACGTAAGAGATGGTTCCCAGAATCTGTTCTTCTGTGGAAGTCACTTGGGAAGGCACTTGAGGAAGACTTGGCTTTGGAGCTCTCGCTGCCGAATACTTAGAGCAAAAAAAATTCACTGCTGTTGGTCCCCCGCAGTTGTAGAGGAGGGCTTACTGGAAAGGGAAAAAGCATACTGATACCTGATACCTTCAGGTATTTCCAAGTCAGCTTGGAAGCTGACTGTTTTCTAAACAAGTGAATTAATGACTGTTAACTTTAGTCTTCTACCTCCTTGTGTTTGTGTGAATTCAATAAGAACGTAAGGGAAGGGGCGTATGCTTGCTTCTCGCATTCTGGAGTTTTCTTTTGGTTTAACGATGCCGTGTGTTGGAGTCATATATTTAGAAATGGTTAGGAAGTCTGCATTTGTCTGTTCCTGTTACTTCATATTTGGACAGCTATATGTAATTAAACAAGTAATTAGTGTTTTCTTGGCAAAGTAAACGTTCTGAACGCTTGAGTATGTTTTGAGTTTGAAAAATACCAAAGTAACGTGTCGTTATGACATTTATATGAGAATATAACAGGTGAAATATCGCCTTTTTCTACTTGAAATTAAATTTGATAACTGCTTTCAGAATGTCACATCTGGATAACTGCGTGCTTGAATGCTTTCTGTTAGTAAACATTCCAAACTTGTAATGCTTGTAAGAATTGCTGTAGCTGTTTTCTCATGCAACAGAAATACATCTTGCAAAGAGCTCAAGCACAGCAAAGGCGTGATATGATAGGATACATACATTGAATTAAAGGACATGGTCATGTCTTTCCTCTTAAGGTATTATTTCTCTTTGAAATACGCTTACCTTTGTACAGAATATCCCAGCTGAGAAGCTGATATGAGTGAAAGTACTCACAGCTAGAGAGGAACAGAGAGAGTGGGTTGAGGTACCTGAACAAGGTCTTAACCACAAAAATGCAAACTCAACAACCTGGCTGACAGGTAACGATACAGTAATGCTAGCGAGCGTACTAACTAACTTCTGTATGTTTTTCTTTAGATTTGCAAACAAGACTATCTCAGCAGAATGAAGGTAAACTAGCATTTAATATAACTTGTCACTAGTAAGTTTTGTTGCAAATATGTGTAAGTTAAATGCTTGTAGTGTAGAGTTTGCCAGCAGCCTGAGAGCTGGTGTTGTGTTAGTGTCTGTAGGAATGGTGCTCTGTATTGACTGTTGACTGAAAATAACAGAAGGTGTGTTAAACATTTGGCCTTTTCTTTGTAACATTTCCCCGGTGTTGGTAATGTTCCCCAGCCATACGTTAGTCCTAGAAAATGTGTGGGTTTGTGTTTTGTTTGTGGGTTTAGATGTGGTTGGGTTGGGGTGTTTTCCTGCCTTAGAGGTAGGGACTAGAGGAGTCATTTGAGAGTCAGGAGTTTTTGGTCACTGTCCCTGAATAAGTCGTCATCTTACTCTGGCTGTGCAGCCCCTAATATTTATGTATGTAGGTGGCCGTGATTTCAGCTAAAGTAGCAGAAGCTTGCAGCCTGTAGGACAGTGTTTGTATTTGATGAGATGTGCTGTGATGATGAGCAACAATAAATAACGCATCATAATTTCATAGTTACTGGGAAAGAGTATAGATCTATTCTACAGTTAAAATGATTATAAATTTACTTGTCAAATCCTTCCTACCTTATGTGTTTCCAAGGAACAAAAGTATGGATATACTTTTCTGAAGGATAATTCACCGTGCTTAAAATAAATTTTTGAGAATTCTCAGAGGCGTCTGTCACTTCCTGTGAAGTCACGTGGGATGGTGCCACTCCGTCCTGAGCTGCTGCTTGGCTTTCATGAGGAGAAAAAATTAAAGTTTCTGCTGGCATACAGCTCAGGCAGAATTTTTAGCTGCGTGTGAAGATGCGTGTATCTGCATTTCAATGTTTAAATTGAAAATCTGCCAAAATCAATGTACAGGGTTGTCTTTCAACTTTTCAGCTTCAACTGTAGTTTATCCGGTATTTTCTGTATTGATCTATTTAAAATGTCTCTATCATAGGCAGTGTCTAGTTAGGAATTTTGCTTTCGTGCCTTCAGTTTTCTGTTTAGTTAGAACTGTTGCTGCTATTGCTGACTGTGTGGATTTTAAAGATCGGCTATTTAAATTGGAGCTGTGCGTAGCAGGTTCTTAGATTGGTTGTTGGTGTTTTTCCATTACAACAGTTCTGGCTGCAGCTGCTTCTGTACAACCACTTGCAACACAGTGCTTCCAGCTTTCCAACATGTTTAATCCTCAAACGTAAGTGACTTTATCATTGTCTGCTTGGCATTTGTTGATGATGTCGTAGTTTAGCCTCGCTCAGGACCAAGCTACACAGGTTTTCACTGACTCCCCACCTCCTGAGAGAATGGAGGTGAGAAAACAGAATAAAAAGCTCGACGTTTGAGATCAGCACAGGGAGAGGTTATTCAAGTTACCATTAGTGGCGAAAAAGACTGAACTGGGCAAAACTACTTCATGTTATTACTAATAAAACCAAAGCAGGATAATGAGAAAGAGAACAAAAACAACTTC
Source organism: Ardeotis arabs (assembly GCA_011801015.1). Lineage (NCBI taxonomy): Eukaryota > Metazoa > Chordata > Aves > Otidiformes > Otididae > Ardeotis > Ardeotis arabs. The sequence goes on along the minus strand of JAAGAY010145444.1, from coordinate 5,093 downwards.
CCCCCACCCCTCCCTTTTCCTGGGCTTAACTTCATTTCAGTTATCTCTGCATCCTTTCCCTGCTCGAGTGGCACAGGGGGAAGAGGGAATGGGGGGTTGTGGTCACACACGTTGCTTTACGCCGCTCCTTCCTCCTCAGGGGAAGAACTCCTCACATTCCTCCCCTGCTCCAGTGTGGGGTCCCTCCCACGGGCCACAGCCCTTCGTGAAACTGCTCTGGCGTGGGTCATCTCTTCCACGGGGTGCAGCCCCTCCAGAACGGCTGCCCCAGCGGGGCCTCCACGGGCCACAGCCGCCTTCAGGCACCCGCCTGCCCCGGCGTGGGGTCCTCCCCGGGCTGCGGGGGCACAGCCGGCCTCACCACGGGCTGCAGGGGAATTCTGGCCAGGAGCTGCATTACTGCTCCCCCTCCTTCTGCACTGCCCTTGGCGTCTGCAGCCGTTCCTCTCACAGAAATCCTTCACAACCGGCTGGCAGACGCCTCTCAGGGTCTCTTCACATCTCCTCTCCAGTTCTTGTGGCCGGGCCGAGTTGGGCCCAGACGGCTGGCCAGAGGGTGAGGGCCGTAAAACTCCTGCCTCCCCCTCTCCCACCTGCTTCTGCTTCTTCATGTCTTTTAATTTTTGCCTTCTAAAATATGTTATCACAGAGGTGTTACATTATCACTGATTAGCTTGGTCCTTGCCGGTAGCAGGTCCACCCTAGGCCTGGCCGAGTCCACTGGACAAAGGGGAAACTTCCAGGAGCTTCTTGCAGAAGCTGCTGCTGTAGCCCCACCCCCCCGCAAATGAGAACACTTTAACGTCTGAGAAAGGAATCAGAATGTTGCAGAGGGTTTGTTTTTTTTTTTTTTTTCATGGGTTTTGGGGCTGATTTTGTTTGAGTGATAACAGTTCCATCTCTGTCCTGTTGTTCTTCCACCTCCTACAGTGAAGAAGAAGCTGGCTGGGATACAGAAATTAAAGACGACGTGATTGAGGAATGTAACAAACACGGAGGAGTTATCCACATCTATGTAGACAAAAACTCAGCTCAGGTATGTCTGGTTCCAAGGAGACACTGAGTAGGTTTTAGTTTTGTTGCTTTGTGGTGTGCAGAGGGAGCATTACAAATACTTCTTTTTTTTCTTTTTTTTTTTTTTTCCCCCCTATACTGAGTCTAAACTTCTTGAAGTTACTTTGCAGTTCTTGCAGAATGTAGGTGGTTCCCTCCTGCTGTGGGTACTGTGTGTAAATCAAATGCAAGGGTGAGAGCAGTTTTCTGGTGCTGCGCTCTGCTCTGACAGATTTGCACAGCTGAAGTTGCTGTGGAAATACAGACTGAACGGTGGTGACATCTTTAATTCTGGCGTTTGGTGTTTCCCAAAAGCCAGCGACTTCGAGTTTCCTCTGTTTCTAGAGAATACAGGCTTTAGCACAAAGGACCCTCTGCTCCAGCAGGCTTGACATCTGCAGCTGAATGCGTGCCTAATGCCATGCTTGGAAACTGGTGTGTTCACTGGTAACATCAGTCCTGTAGTGGGCAGGAGGAGCGCCTGGAGTTACAGCAGGGAGGAGAAGAAAAAGGGCTGCTGGTGCAGACTTGATTCCAGGCTCATGCCTGTTTGAGGGACTCTAAGCCTGCGTCTTAAAAAGGCATTTTTCTTCTGTGTTCACTTTGTTTACACGATCCCCAGGCTGGTTATCTCTTCTGTGCAATTCAGCTCTTAGCTTATAAACTGTGGAAAGTCTGTAAAGAGATTTGGCCTTCTTGGAACCCCTTTTATGTAGAATTCGCAGCACAAACTGAAGTACAGTTCTCAAACACTCTCATGGTCAGATAATTTCTAGCCATCAGGGGAAGAACTCGCGTTCCTAGCCGTCGGACCCTGGAAGTGTCCTGTCCTGTTCCATTCTGTTGCGCGAGGCTGAAGCCTGCGCTGCTGTCCCTGTCAGTATTGCTTAGGTGGGGCTGCTCCGCCCTGGTAGTGCATGTGGCACTCGCAAACCTCTGTTACCGTTGTGCTGCTCCTTCAGATGTCGCCTGAAGCCCTTTCACGTGGATTACTGAGATGTTAGATGAGAGAGGAGCTGCTCTCTAGTACATAAAGCAACACCCAGTCTTTCCTAGCACTTTCTTAGTCTTCAAGATCACTGCTATGTTGGACTACTGGGTTGGTGGGAGGTGGAAACCTTTCCCACAATATATTAATCTGTTAGTGCCTTAGAGAAAACAAAGTGTCATTCAACAGATGGGGAGGGGGGAGTAAAAACAACAGAAAGACCACCCCAACACACAAACCTGCGAAATACGCCACATCCTTCCACATACCTCATGTGGGTTCTGAGCACATAGAGCTACAGATCAGGGTCACAGCAGCAAGTGGTTTAAAAGAAAAAACTACAGCTGCTGTATGAGTTAGCTGTTTGTTAGGGAAAACTGTTTTGTCGCAGTAGCACAGTGAAGACCCAGATACAAAAATACCCACTGATATTTAAAAATACTGTGTTTGAACATAAATGTCCACTGTGCTGTTCTGTTTTCCAGGCTTAGATTCTGGTCGTGTTATCTTCTAAGTGTTTTCGTCTCGCATCTCTTGGGCTCTTCCCAGCCAGGCCGTCTGCGCAGGCCAAGGGCTGTCAGTGATCAGGCGTGGAGGTGTGATTTGTGGTGGCTGAACATACTGCAGCCCCAGCTGAGCACGCGGGCTCGCGTACCGCTCCACTCCTCGCTGCGGTGTGTTAAGGCAAAGTAACGCTTGGTGTTGCTGTCTCACTGCAAGGGTGGAGCAGCCTGGATGCCCGTGCAGGGAGAGGCTGAGAACAGAACTGTGTGCTAAGTGCTCAGTGCCCGATATCCGCTCTCCCTCCTGAGGAGGAATGCGTTAGATCACCGTGCGAAGAGTTAATACAGGCTGGCGAAGTGCGGTGGTTTAGCCTGCGGAAACCAGGACACAGAGGCTGTTAAAGGGAAGGCTGGATTCTGTTTCTTAATATATTATTTTCCCTTAAAATATGTTTCAGCTGGAATCTGATCTGGTTCAAGAGTTACTGGTAGTAGTCAGTTTTTAAGTAGGCAGCCAGACAAATGCACGCGCAGTACTGTGGGCATCTGTGCCTTGCAGTTGTTGAGTGTGGATATTGCAGTACCCCAGATCAGGCTGGCTTAGCGCTTAATTTGCAGGTAGGAAACTTCAGGTATCTCTGGCAAGGCTGAAAGATGAGTCTGTCGTTCGTGTTAGATAACCTCTTCGGCTCTTCCTGCCCTGTTGTGATGGGCTTTTTCCCCTTGTCTCAGTCCCTGTTTACATAGACAGACGCATGCAGAGGTTCATGTAGTAGGGTTGTTGCAGTACCAGTCATCCTTGAAGTGCTGGAGATCATTCCTGCCCCAGGGAATGGCGAGCACTTAATCCCTTTGAAAACCAGACTCTGAACTTACAGTCTCGTTCAGCATTTGTGGTTCAAGTCGGTGATTTACAGAGCTTGATAGCCTGCAGCAGAGGCTGCCAAATGCCTTGTGAGAGCCATTAGACACTCTGGGAAGGGTGATGGTGAGCAAGTAAGCAGTCCATTAGTTATTGATTTCAGATCGAGCTCACGTTTGGTCTGGGTTTGCAAAATCCTGTTTAGGAAGGTTTCATGTTAAGGTAACTGTTCCAGTACGGTAATGTATGCCAGTAAAAACCTGTCCACTACTCCGTTTTCTCACGCTCGTTCTGCGGTCTGGGTCGACAGCAGTAGAAGCACAGCGTCGCAGCCGCGCCAAGGAGGTGTCTTGAGAGCAGCGGATGGGGGAGGTGTCTCAAGTCTAACGGACTGTAACGTTCTGTGTTCCAGGGCAACGTGTACGTCAAATGTCCTTCGATTGCCGCTGCCATTGCAGCTGTCAATGCGCTGCACGGGAGGTGGTTTGCAGGTGAGTGCATTTCAAGCAGAGACATTTAGTCATTTATTACAGAAATGACCAAATACTGGAGGGTTGGTTTTTTTTTTAACTTTTACATTTTAAAAAATCTTTTGATTAGGTAAAATGATTACAGCAGCATATGTACCTCTTCCAACGTACCATAGCCTTTTCCCAGATTCGATGACTGCAACCCAACTACTGGTTCCTGTTCGACGATGAAGATGGATTTAGTCAGTTTTGTACATAGTTATTTTTTGGAGGAAGATTGAGTTATCTTTTATTTAGATAAAACTAAAGGAAAGGATTTAATGTCATTTTGTGTACACTTCCTGCTACCTTTAAAAATAAAATGAAGTAAGCAGAAATGCAGTGTGTTCATTCTCCGTAACTAGCATTTCCACTGTATACAAAGCTGTTGACTTCTTGTTCTGCCTTGTAATTCTTGTACATTTACTAAGGTGATCTGTAGGAACCGAGAAGTAGCTCATAGAAAACAAGTTCTCTGTAAAAGGCAGATGGGACATAATGAGATTTTTAATGTTTCACAAGCCTTTCTTTTAATGCAGCAATTACATTTTACATTTCACTAAATGTAGGTGATCTGCTCAAGGTTAATATCCGAGATAGACTTTATGAAGGGACATATTTAGTGTTTTGTATAAATGGAAAATTCAAAGGCTACTGAAAGCTGACTCTGGACAGCCACTCAGCTTGCTTTGTGCTGAATAACTGGTAAGAATAGAAGGATTGAAGGGTTTTATTTCTTGATGGTAACTTTTGATTAATGTATCTGTAAAAGTTTCTTTGTAAATACTGTGTGAGGTGTGTCTAAGTTTCCAAACAAAACTATCTCTGCATTTCCAGATAAGTTTCTACGTATGCAGTGTGGGACAGTTGAAAGATTCCAGCAGAGTCTAAAAATCAGTAGGAAATACAGAAACGTGTTTTGTTCTGGTTGCATATAATCTTTGCTCTTTTTAAGCTCTGTGAGCTCTGAAATATATTTTGGGTTACTTCAGTGTGTTTGACAAGACAGCTTGATATTTCTATCAAAGACTTTCATATTGCAACGATCTTTGTAAGAACCACTCAAATAAAATTCTCTTAAAAAGGCCTTCATGAAGCTTCCTTTCTCCGCGTTCCTGATGTGACTTAAGCAGTGTTTGCTGCAGACTGGAGGTGAGTGATAGATGCTTTAAAATGGT